>LPNX010136783.1:762593-804523 GCA_001517045.1 Pseudotsuga menziesii
TAATTGTGTTCTTTAATGTAAATGGAATAATGAACAAGCCAAATATATATATATATATATTATTGATGCCTTATTAGTCCCTGCCGAAGACCAGGTACTATTGTTTTCGATAATTGTTGACCTAGTATTAGTTTATGTTGACTTCATTACAATTTATTTTAACCTAAGTTTCAAAGTAATACTGGACTACAATTTTAAGTGTTATTGCAACAACAATGGTTTAAGTATTGGGAATGGCTTCTACGTCTGACAATGCTTTTAACTCTTCTTCGTTTGCTTCAACAATGATTTAACTTTTCTTCGTCTTCTTTAATAGACGTATAACAATTCATTGTTTCCTACTTTCCACGTCCAGATTCTCGACGTAATTTAAGGTTTCTCAACATAAAATAAAATTTAAAAAAAATGTGCTAGCCACAGCCAAACACAATTGTAGTAATTGTAGTAAAGTCTTGCAAGTCTCCAGCTAGCCACATCCAAACAGACTAGGGTTCGGAGAATTATTAATTCATTATTTGATCAAATCACATCTAGGTATAAGATAAAGCTTCATGGAAGGAAAGTGGAAGGAAAGCAGGCAGGCAGGCAGGAAGCACTGTGCTTGATTAGATGATAAATGAATCACTAGTATAATAAAAAGTTGAAGGAGATACAGTGGGTAGACAAAGTTGGTCACACGTTCTTTGTAGATTAACTATGATAAAAACAACACACGTGTATCGAGGACTGCAAAGGAAATTTCCTTTGCATGTTTGTTACGTATTTTGAGACAGGTGAGTAGAATTTGGATTCAGTGTTGCATTGTCTTATTACCGAATGCTTACAAACCAAGAATCTGTACATTAATGGAAGTGTTTATATTTTGATGTTTTAGATTATGAAGTACTTATTATTATGTCGATAGGCTTATATATCTTATAATTTTGGGGTGGACTACCATCTATGCTTTTTCATCTATGGATAAGAATGAGACCAGTGTACAGTCCAAGTTGATTCTATGGGCGAAGTCCAAAATTAAACAAGAATGAGACAAGTGTACTGTCCAGATTGATCTATGGGCGTCGTCCAAAATTAATAATTAGTAATTTCAAAAAAATAATTTAAATAAAAATAGCTTCATTAACATGTGATAAGTAGAGTTAGTGATAGTTGTAAAAATCAAAATTAATTTTCAACTATTCGATTATTAGATACAACTACAAGCTTAACTCCATCGATTATTAGATACAACTATTAGCTTAACTCCAATTATTCTAGAACCATTAGCTTAACTTCAACTCTAATCACAACTATATTGGATAATTATTACCTTAACTATTAGATACAACTATTATCTTAACTCCAATGATTTTACAACTATTAGTTTAACTTCAACTCGAATCACTTAAGGTTTAGTCCAACTGCATTCGGCATCTAGGATTCTAGCTAATGTGCAGTCAAGTAAGAGTCTAACTCCTAATAAAATTGTTCAAACTCCTGATAAACTCCTCCAAACTCGTAATAAACTCCTGCATTCATTAATTAAAACTAGCTTAGTTAACATTCATAATTAACAATTTCAAAAGAATAAAACTAGCTTAGTTAACATTTGATAAGTACAGTTCATGATAGTTGGAAAAACTAAACTTCAACTTCAACTATTCCATTATTAGATACAAATTTTCGATTATTAGATACAACTATGAGCTTAACTCCATTCATGATACAACTATTAACTTAACTTCAACTCCATTCATGATACAACTATTAACTTAACTTCAACTCCAATCATGAATTTTACTTGAACTACAATTGTTAATATATTAACTTTTAAATTAACTATTAAATACAATTATTAGCTTAACTCCAATGATTCTACCACTATTAGCTTAAGTTAAATTCTAATCATGGTTATATTGAATAACTATTAGATACAACTATTAGCTTAACTCCAATGATTCTACAACTATTTGCTTAACTTCAACTCTAATCGTGGTTATATTGGATAACTATTATATTAACTCTTAGATAACTATTAGGTTATCTGTAATAGTGATACAACTATTAAATTAAATTTGATACAACTATTAAACTAAATTTAGATGAATGTGGTAATTAAAATGTGGTAATAAAAAAATTATTAGATGAATGTGTAGTTGTACTCCAATGACTCCATCTCTTAGCCTAAGAAGTCCACCTTCATTGCAGTGAAACCATGCACATCCCAATAAGCTTTCCATTTGACAATGTTTAAGTAATGTGCTCATAAGGTAATAGGCTCAATGCAATCTATAAATATGAATAAGAAGGGGTGAGGGTTCTAAAACGTTTTTGTTTTCCATTCAATAGTATATCTCAGTCAAGCGAAAAGCAATATTGGTGGGGTTGGGGTACATAATCTGAACAAAAAACTAGTTTGGTGTAGAGCAAGAGTTGTAATCTCATTCTTAACACGGTTGCTGGGACTCCATTCTCGGAATCAAGTCTCTTTGAATGGGGTGAGTAGGAGAGGGAGGGAATCCCCCTATGTGCCCTTCCTGTGACCCATCGAGTGGCCACTCTATTCTAGGAATCGAGTTCCAACTTGATGGGGCTTGGGGAGAGGAGGAAGGAGAAATTTTTTACATGAAGTTGTTTGTTTGTGGGCCAGCTCGATGGGGGCTGCAAGGGAGGGGATGGAGTGGGAAAATTTTGAAAAGAAGTTGTTTATCTATGGGCGATGTTGATATTCAATTGAAGTGTTGAGTTTTAACATGTGAATCCAGTGAACACTTTGTGGAACAACACACTGACTACTCTTTATTGGGACAAGGACTCTATATGTGGACAATGTCTAAGGATGTAAACAATAAGATATTGTTTGAATTTTTCAAATACAAATGGAATACAGATCATGTACCAAAGTCCCTATAGCCATGGGTTCCAGTATGAGGTTTGAATATGAGATGAGATGAGATGTTGATGCATTTGAGTTAAATGGTCCCGGAGGAAAATTAAATAATTTTAAATGCTTAGGAGTCCACGACTCTATCAAGTTAATTAGCAAAGAAGCAATAATATTGTAGTTTAGGTTTTGAAGTAGTTAACCAAGAATTTTGAAGTTCGTTCAAAATCTATTTTTATTTTCAACAGGAATTTGCAGAGCTTTCAAACTGGATACTCAATTCTTTTTTCAAACTGGATACTCCTCCCCCGAGGGAGACCATAAATTGCCCATGATATAATGATATAAGTATGACTTATTTATGCAGGGTTGGAATTTGAAATCCACTGTTAAAAATATTTTAATAAACACTTTAAGCTTAAGTAAATTGCCTCATAATGTGTAAGATGCAATTTGTTAGTCAAATTCCAAAAGTTGCCTCATAATGTGTAACGTGCGATTTGTTGGTCAACTTCCATCTCTTCTAGACCATTACGTTACAATTTATTCGTCAACTTCCATCTCTTTTGGGACCATTCGTTGGAATTAGTGCTAGATGTGTGTCTTGAAAGGAAAATCTGCTATGACAAAGGATCAGTGTAGTGTTGTTGATAATAGTGCAGCCATATTTTCTGCTGTGGATAATAGCCTATCTTCTACTTTATATGTTGTGTGTGAAGGATCGCGGAAGTGACTTTCGACAAGACCATTAGTAAACAACACTACAAGTGAAACAGGAGCATAGCTTAAAAAAATTAAAAATGAATGGTTTTTAAAAGCATAGCTTAAACGCATGACGATGTCATCGTTTTTCAATGGTTTTTTTCTATTGGATTTTGACTGAATCTGGTAGTAATTTTTCAAATTTCAAATAAAAGTGTTTAAATTTCTTTAAAAAAAAGGTGCCTTGTGGTTTTCGAACGAGCTGAATCACTTTATAAATTCAGAATTGCAATTTAAACCGCACAGGATCCAGATTTCATAAAATAAAATCATCGCCATTTCCAGCCAAAAAAATCGTTTGGAAATGAAAAACGTCGCATTATTAACTTTCTTCGTTTTTTAATAATGAAAACTTATCATATGGCGATAAATTAAATTTTTGGGTTCAGCCAATAATAATCGGAAGAGTAGAAATTTTTTTAGTGCTCCTTTAGCTTCCAGCCTGTTCCGAGTGAGTGTTTGAAACAGAAAATGCAAAGAAGTTAAAAGTACAACGCTCTAATTACATGTAATAATTTTGTGAATATTTATCGTCGATAGACATACATATCTTAGAATTTTGGGCTGGATTACCATCTATGCTTTTTCATCTATGTATAATCTGTCCAGATTGATTTTATGGTTGTTGTCCAAAATTCATAAATAATAATTTAAAAAAAATAACTTAGTTAACATGATATGTACACTTTGTGATATTTCAAAAAACTAAACTTCTACTTCAACTATTGGATTATTAGATACAATGATAGGATTAATAGATACAACTATTATCTCAACTTCAACTCCAATCATGACTTTTACTTTAACTGCAATGGATGATATATTAACTTTTAAATTAACTATTAGATACAACTATTAGCTTAAATCCAATGATTTTACAACTATTAGCTTAACTATTAGATACAACTATTAGCTTAATTCCAATGATTTTACAATTATTAGCATAACTTCAACTCTAATCACTTAAGGCTTAGTCGAATTACATTTAGCATTTAAAAGTCTAACTAATATGCAAACTTCTAATAGTCAAACTCCGAATAAAATTGTTAGAACTCCTAATAAACTCCAACATGTGGCAGTTGCACATCTAGATAATTACATCGATAGATAATTACTTGAAAAAACCTGCCTTTTGGGTATTGATTGTGTGCCCGACTTTGGAAAGTCTTTATCTCTATAACTATGTAACCTGCTCGTTAAACGCTTGTTACATTGTGCCACTCTGTTCTAAAATTGAAATTTTCTCAAATTTGAAAGATGCTTGAAACATATACAGATTTTTCCCTGCACGAGGGCACCTTCTTTCTGTCAAAAATTTCTGAAAGATGTTGGACGAAATTTTTATAGGTACCTGCTCATGTGAATTTCTTACTCGCATGTTTCTTCTCATCCTCCTCTCAGTTGTTATTCTCTGTGCTAATCTGATATGGGCATCACAACCCTAACTCTAGATGAATCCAATATTAAGTAATGCAATATATGGCTTAGTTCCTGCTCACGACTTCATGTCATAAACCTGAAATCTTCAGATCAGTTTTTGTTCGGTGTCATTAGTAGAAGTCTCCACTTAGTATTCACGGTGGCTTCTTTGGAATCATTGTTAGCATATGCACAATCCAATCCATGCACTATGTCAACATTGTTTGAGTACCAATCTCTCGTAGAATGCAAGTTAACATTAAAATTCTCTCAGATATGCCTAGAATGCAAGTTAACATTAAAATACCAAACTTGTTTTCATGTATTATAGTTTAGTTTGTTAGTGATCATGAAAACCGTTGAATTAGATTTTAGCTCTAGTGTAATAAATACTAAACTTTCTTTAGTGTATTATAGTTTAGTTTGTTAGTCATCGTGAAAACGGTTGATGTTTTAAAGCCGAAGAGTAATAAAAGAGAGGCTTTAAAGCTAAAACAAATGTATTTTATCAATGCTCTAAAGAGTTTATGAAATTTAGAGGGCTACATGAATATTAAATCATTTCCAATGACACACATTCTTTGTAGTTGCTTGCAAATATTTTGGCATGCTCTCCATCTTTATGCTTGGTCAATTCAGCGCGTTATTTCCCAACCAGTTCTTATAAAACCCTGCACTTAAAGTTGTCAGTTTGACCTAGAAAACTTAGCGAGAAGCCCCAAAATATCAATGATTGTTATTGCATTCTATTAAAAATCTTGAAAAGTTCTTCCCAAAAACATTGCACATAAATCACAATAAATGGCACTTTTATACTCAATGCATTCATATTAGTACATCTACATATCTAACCAATTTGCTTTCATTCGTTTGCATTAAAAAGTTCATCATCCTCTAGTAGCTAGTGCTTCCAAATTTTGATGAGCAATAATACAAATAAATAGAAGAAAAACAAATTAGTATTAAAGTCGTTAAAATTGTTAAAAAACTGGTTTCTGCGCACCAAATTTATTTTGGGAATGATTGCTTTATTTTCATCTTCACTTATCAACCTGCTCACAACCAACGATCAAATTTAAAGCCAAGAAGCTCATCTCTATGTCATGCTGCTACAACCAACAATCAAATATAAAACCAAGAGACTCGTCCTTTCAAAATTTTCAGTTCTAAACCTACCCGGCAGGGACTATGATGCCATGCATCACTTGTTTATTTACATATAGGGTAATATTGTTCAGAATATTCAAGTGTGTTCTTTAATGTAAATGGAATAATGAATAAGTTATGTGATAATATAAAAGTTGTTTGATCATATGTGTATACTTTGTTTTCGTGTTATCAATAAAAACAAAAATTTTTAATAAAAAAACATAACGTTTATTAAAAATATATTTGAAAGTAAAATTGTTTCATTGTAAATGTGTATTTTGTTTTTTTATTTTTGAAAACAAAATTATTCAAACAAATACATCAAAGAAATCTAATTTATATTAAAATATATATATTTAAATATAAAAGAATTAATAAAATTAATTTTGCCACTCAACATATATTATGTAATTTCATAATTCATCTTATGGTTATTTGGAAACATTACTTTATGGCTTTGAGAAGGATGCATGCTTGATAAAGGAGGAATGGTTATAATAAGTAAGAACAAAAATATGATAAGACAAAATAAGCAAATTAGATCTAAGATTACGTTTTTGAAAGCAAGAGACTTTAGGTTACAAGGCACTTCAATAATCGCTCGTACTCAATGATAAATATATGAAACCATACACTTAGAAATTCATTACGTTTTTTAAAGCAAGAGACTTTAGGTTACATCATTATGGTCGTATCAAACAAAGTAACATGCGATGTGACATCAACATTGAGCTAGGGTTTGGGCTGCTGTAAACCATGGCGGTCTCTACAATGCAGAACCTCTCCGGTCGTTACATCTCTAGCACATGCTGCCTGGCTTCACCACAGACATTGCACATTTTTTGCTCTCCCCTTCTTTCTTCTTGTGGGTTATCTTCGGCATTTCTTTAATCGAACCCCTTTCTTTGCGGCAGCTTTCATGGGATTCTTCTACCCTTTTGGGGTCTTTGGCATTCTGTATGGGGTTTTTTATCGGGTTTCGACGTTCTAATTTCAATCATCATTTTTTATTGACTTACCTTTCATGGCTAACGACAGGCTTGGCTCGGCGTTCTTTGCAGGGTATCTCTTCTGTTGTGGACCAGAAGTCTTTATTGGACCCGTTTTTAAGCGAAATGCTACTGTAATGTCCTCTTTCGATTAGGCCTTAAGGCCCAAAACCACTAACCTATGTGATTCCTATGGGTTCGAGCGGTTACTGACAACTAGGGAATCAGCTGAGGACTGATGCCATCCATAGAAGATCTAGGGCATCATCATTGGTCAAGAAGGGCCACCAGGGCCAAAGGCCACCTCCGTGCATGCCATCCAAGCATTATTTAATGATGCATGCACTCTTTAAGTCTCCATCTGCATGCATGCAAGTCAACTGCAAATTAGAAGATAAATTGACCTAATTAGGTCAAAGATTAGGGTTTTCGCAGTTGAAAGTTATAAAAGAGGGATAAAGCAAAAGGAGACTTCACTTTTGATGATTATTATTTTGGGAGCTCTTGGATAGCAGCACAGCGTGCCGCACAGCAATTGGGGTTGGAGACGGAGTCTTCAGCTAACGGGATTTTGGCAGTGAAACATCTGTCCTAGTCTCATTCCAGGTAAGCCATACAGGTTCACCATTTGTTCTTACATTCATTCATAAGTTATCCAGTATATGGTATAGATCATTGCAGGGACACGTGTGCAGCCGTAAGGGGGGGGGGTTTCAGCCAGAAAGCCCTAATCAGTTGCAGGGCCTTTAGATCTCAGCTTTACTCTGAAACTCGGGCACCATTCTCATCATCAGCATCATACTCCGATACCCAGTGATTATCAGATCCGTCCGTGCTCATCCGGAGCAGTTATCAGCAATTTCAGGATCTAGGGGGCGTGAACAGCTGTCTCTCTGGAGCAAGTCGCTATCCTACTTAGAGATCTCAGAAATCCCGCATATACCAGGCATTCTCTCCGGCACAGGAAGGCTATCAGTCCTGCAAATCGGAAACATCATCGGACACCTCCTTCATTGAAAGCGTCACCCTTTTCTGATTGGGGTTCTTGCTGTTGGGGGTTCACCGGAAGCAGAAGAGATCTACCCATCTCCGAACCAGTTCTCTGTGCTTCCATACTATCTCAGGAGCAGTCTAGCCGGCTTATCAGTGGTAAGTGTTCATTCTGTCCCACAAACCCTAACCCTAATTTTTGCTATAAAATAGGGATTTTTGCATGGCAGTTTGCATGCCCAGTTGTATCGGCATATTTGCTTAGAAATAGAAAACATCGGGATTTGGAATATTACAGTGGTATCAGAGCTATCTTCTTGGCCAGTTGTGGGCTTAAGAAATGAAACGTAGATGAATACAGGAGGAGACCCTTTTGTAACCTATAGGAGGAGAAAGAGTAGATACACAGGGAAGTTTGAGGATATCCAACTAGAGGATACCAATTCAAATATGGAACAAACAGGTATACACGCGGATAGGCGAAAAGGAATGGGAGAAGAGGAGGATCAGATGGAGTTTCGCAGCTTGGTCTCTGCATTGCAAGACTTAGCCAAAGGACAAAAAGATGTACTCAATGCAATAACAGATTATCAGCAAAACCGAAAACAGGTATCAACAGTACACCTCCCTCACCGGTAGATCGGGGATCTACAAGCAGCAGTGGAAAGATAGCGTACACTAACATTCAGAATACTCCACACATATACAGCAGACCTTCTATTAGGCCTACCATGCCTCACTTCTTGGCAGATACAGTAGGGGGCCCGGTCATGCAGGTAGAACCTAGCGAGCCTTTTGGGGCTTATTTACAGGAGTATAGAGACTTAGGGGATGAATTTCATGCTGCCATGTCTTTTTCATATTTCTGCAACATGAAGAGTAGAAACAGGCCCAGGAATTTCAGCAAGGGTTTCAATCACAACTATGAGCTCCAGAAGACCTTGGACAGGTTGACCATCCCAAACTTTGATGGGACTCACGGAGGATCAGCAAGGATATGGGTTCAAAACTTGGATACCTATTTCCAACTCAACCCCGTGACAGAGATAGACGCCATTAAATTGGCTACACTTCACCTGGACAGAGAGGCTCACGAGTGGTGGTACCACAGACTGGTGACATTGGGTCACAACACCATACATTCCTACGGTGAGTTCACTCAGAAGCTCATAGAGAGGTTTGACAGGAAAGATCCAGAGATACATTTCAGGGAGTTGGCTCAACTCAAACAGACCGAAAGTGCAGAAGCTTTCATTTCAGAATTTCAGAGGATAGCCGTTATGGTAACAGACGTGTCAGAGAGCAGATTGACTATGTTATTCACTGAGGCCCTCATAGAGCCACTACGGGGATGGGTGAAAGCCTACAAACCCCCCACTCTGCAGGATGCCATTAGCAGAGCAAGAGATCTTCAGGATTCAGTCCCCAAAAACAAATTCCCACTGAAAAACAATTTTCCTGTTAGGGACAAGGACAAGAAACCTTTCCAGCAGGATGTGCCCAAGAAAACCTGGTTAGACGAGGACACTAGGAAAGATCTAAGAAGGACGAAACTATGCTTCACCTGTCAGGAACCATGGGTACCAAGACACAGATGTGCAGGGAAGGCGAAGGCTCACTACATTGAGGTATATTCAGACAGTGATGAGGACGACTCTGAGCAGGAAGCCACAGAAGAACTACAAGCAACTAAGGAGGAATCACACCAGGGTGATACACCAGAGGGGGTCATTGCTACATTATCTGGAGTACCAAGATTCCATACTCTTAGGGTCAGGGGAGTAGTACAGGGTCACAGCGTAGGAGTATTAATTGATGGGGGATCCACCCACAATTTCATTGACTCCGCTTGGGTAGCCAAGAGAGGTATTCAGACCGAGAAGTTCGAAGGATTCACTATAGCAGTAGCCGGGAACTCCAGCATGGAGTGCAACTATTGGATCCCAAAATTGAATGTCGCCTTAGGTAACTATCAGATGACCGACTCTTTCTATGTAGTGGATGTAGCGGATACTCATGTGGTATTGGGTGTTCAATGGCTTTATTCTATAGGGAAATACACTACAGACTACAGGGCAATGGAAATGGAGTTCCAGGGGCCAGACGGCAAACGGGTAGTTTTGAGGGGCATGAACACTTATCCCCCAAAACCGGTCTCGTCACAGAGGATGGAGGCAGTACTCCGATAGGATGATATAGAATGGGCTGCATAATGTCTGGTCACCTTCAGGAAACCCCCAGAGACTAGCACACAACACCCAAGTGACATTCAAACCTTGCTACAGAAACATGAAAAGGTTTTTCAAGACCTTCCATTAGGTAGACCACCAGACCGAGGTTTTGAACACATCATCGAGCTAGAGGAGGGGACACAAGCAGTCATCACCACTCCTTACAGGCATCCCAAAAGGTACAAGGATGAGATTGAGAAAACAATCCAAGAATTACTGGAGCTTGGGTATATTCGGCCCAGTTCTAGCCCCTTTGCATCCTCAGTAGTACTGGTCAAAAAGAAGGATGGTACACTGCGAATGTGCATCGATTATCGAGCACTCAACAAAAAGACCATTAAGAACAGGTATCCCATTCCCAGAATTGACGAACTCATGGATGAGCTTCGGGGAGCTCAATACTTCTCCAAGATCAATCTTCGCTCGGGATACCATCAGATCAGGGTAAGGCCCGACCAGGACATCTCCAAAACAGCTTTTCGCTGTCACTATGGTCACTATGATTTTTTGGTCATGCCCTTTGGACTTACCAATGCTCCGGCCACTTTTCAGTCATGCATGAACCACACCTTCAGAGCACAGCTACGTAAGTTTTTGCTCGTATTCTTTGATGACATCCTGATTTACAGCAAAACATGGGAAGAGCATCTAAAACACTTGGACGAAGCATTGAGTATTTTAGAAGAACATTCGCTTTATGCGAAAATGTCCAAGCGTGAGTTTGGCATGAAGGAAATGTTGTATTTAGGACACATAATCAATGCAGAAGGAGTACAGGTTGACATGGAGAAAATCCGAGCTATCAGAGATTGGCCCACGCCAAAAACAGTTACAGAATTGAGAGGTTTCTTAGGTCTGTGCACTTATTACCGACGGTACGTTAGGGGATTCTCCCAATTTGTAGCTCCCCTCACAGATCTCACCAAGAAAGGAGCGTTCACTTGGACAGACTTAGCACAAAAAACTTTCGAGGAGATGAAGGTTATTATGAGTTCTTGTCCAAATCTAGCATTACCAGACTTCTCACAACCCTTTGTAGTAGAATGTGATGCCTCAGGGGAAGGGTTAGGAGCAGTGTTGATGCAGAATAATCACCCTATTGCATTTGAGAGCCGTAAACTGAAGAACTACGAGCGCCATTACTCCATATATGACAAAGAGATGCTAGCCATCTTGCATGCTCTCACAAAATTCAGACAGTGCCTCGTGGGCAGTAAGTTCAAAATCAAAACCGATCATAACAGCCTCAAGTATTTCCTCGAGCAAAAGGAACTGAATGAACGACAGCAGAAATGGGTCAGCAAAGTACAAGCTTACGATTTCGAGATCGAGTATGTAAAAGGTAAGAATAATGTAGTAGCTGATGCATTATCCAGGCGTCCAACCCCATTATCTCTCAGTAGTATATCCACGGATTGGAGGGCACTTCTCTTAGTGGAATACTCCAAAAATAAATTCGCTTGCGAATTATTGGACGGGCAAATTCAGGATGACAGGTACAGGATTGTGGATGACATCATCTATTACAAAAATAGGATATACCTCATTCTAGAATCCACATTAAGGAAAAAGATCATTTAGGCATCCCACGATTCTCCTTTATCATGGCATCAAGGTTTCTTAAAGACCTACAGGCAGATCAGAGAGAGGTTCTCATGGAAGGGCCTCAAGGGGGAAATTATGCAGCATGTCCGGGAATGTAGCATCTGTCAGCAAAACAAGATTGAGGACACCCATCTAGCAGGGTTACTCCAGCCACTACCGATTCCAGAGCAGAAGTGGGAAAGCATCTCCATGGACTTCATTTCAGGCTTGCCCCACGGGGACTTCACTTGGTGAACCTCTCACATAGCACGTGCGATCATGGGATATTAAAAAATACCCTTAATTTCCAAAGATATTGACCCAAACTGTTTTTGTTGAAACCCCCTCCCAATACTTAAAACCTCCTTCCCAACCCTTTTTATACCTCAATCCTTATAAACCACCCTACCCACCCCCACCTTAAACCCCTCACCCCCCCTAATCCATGCAATATATTGGTTCAATTTTTGATAATTTTAAAACCCACAATATGAACTAACGTGATAGGATATTGGTCAAAAAGTGAATCCCCCGTGGCTTGCCCAAGGTCGAAGGGCGAGATTTTTTATATGTAGTAGTTAACAGACTGACCAAGTTTGCACATTTCTTCTCGGTATCATCAAACTACTCGGCAGCTCAAGTGGCTGAGCTATTCTTCAGTGAGGTCTTCAGGTTACACGGGTTACCTAAGACCACTGTTAGTGATCGGGATAGCAGATTCACGGGTGCCTACTGGCAGGAACTATTCAGATTGGTGGGGACCGAACTGGCTACTAGTACGAGTTATCATCCCTAGAGTGATGGGCAAATGGAAATAGTCAACAAGTGGATCGAAGGATATTTAAGGAACTATGTAGCAAGGCAGCAGCAAACCTGGATCAAATGGCTACACCTAGGAGAGTATTGCTACAATACTACCTATCACATGTCTATTAGGATGACTCCTTTTAAGGCATTATATGGTTACGATGCCTTGGACTATGCAGATTTGGCATTTGGAGATTGTAGGGCTCCTAAGGCTAAGGATTGGATACAAGACAGTCAGGTCATTCTCAAAATATTGAAGGAGAATTTACAAACAGCCCAGAATCAACAGAAGTTGTATGGCGACAAACACAGGATTGAGCGGAGCTTTGAGGTAGGGGATTTAGTATACTTAAGGCTCCAGCTTTACAGACAGTCCTCACTTAAGAAGAAAGGAGCAGAGAAGTTAAAACCCCGCTTCTATGGACCATACAAAATAATCAGGAAGGTGGGAGAGGTGGCATACGAACTAGAACTTCCACAGGGAAGCAAAATTCACAATGTGTTCCATGTATCCAATTTGAAGAAGACCCTTGGGAAACACATTACTCCATCTACCGAATTGCATCCTTTAGATGATGAAGGACTGCTGACACTGATTCCCGAACGGATCATACAAACTAGAGAAAGGAAGCTCAAGAACAGGGTAATCAAAGAATACTTGGTTCAATGGAAAGAACTACCGCCAGAGGATGCCACCTGGGAAGGTGAATAGGTATTGCAGCATCCTAGTTTGAAGTTGCTTGAGGACAAGCAATCTCAAGCGGGGAGGACTGTAATGTCCTCTTTCGATTAGGCCTTGAGGCCCAAAACCGCTAACCTATGTGATTCATGTGGGTTCGAGCGGTTACTAACAGCTAGGGAATCAGCTGAGGACTGATGCCATCCATAGAAGATCTAGGGCATCATCATTGGTCAAGAAGGGCCACCGAGGCCAAAGGCCACCTCCATGCATGCCATCCAAACATTATTTAATGATGCATGCACTCTTTAAGTCTCCATCCGCATGCATGCAAGTCAACTGCAAATTAGAAGATAAAGTGACCTAATTAGGTCAAAGATTAGGGTTTTCACAGTTGAAAGTTATAAAAGAGGGATAAAGCGAAAGGAGACTTCACTTTTGATGATTATTATTTTGGGAGCTCTTGGATAGCAGCACAGCGTGCCCCACAGCAGTTGGGGTTGGAGACGGAGTCTTCAACTAACGGTATTTCGGCAATGAAACATCTGTCCTAGTCTCATTCCGGGTAAGCCATACAAGTTCACCATTTGTTCTTACATTCATTCATAAGTTATCCAGTATATGGTATAGATCGTTGCAGGGACACGTGTGCAGCCGTAAGGGGGGGGGTTTCAACCAGAAAGCCCTAATCAGTTGCAGGGCCTTCAGATCTCAGCTTTACTCCAAAACTCAGGCACCATTCTCATCATCAGCATCATACTCCGGTACCCAGTGATTATCAGATCTGTTCGTGCTCATCCAGAGCAGTTATCAGCAATTTCGGGATCCAGGGGGCGTGAACAGCTGTCTCTCTGGAGCAAGTCGCTATCCTGCCTAGAGATCTCAGAAATCCCGCATGTACCAGGAATTCTCTCCGGTAGGGGAAGGCTATCAGTCCTGCAAATCGGCAGCATCATCGAACACCTCCTTCACTGAAAGCGTCACCCTTTTCTGATTGGGGTTCTTGCTGCTGGGGGTTCACCGGAAGCAGAAGAGATCTACCCATCTCCGAACCAGTTCTCGGTGCTTGCATACTATCTCAGGAGCAGTCTAGCCGGCTTATCAGTGGTAAGTGTTCATTCTGTCCCACAAACCCTAACCCTAATTTTTGCTATAAAATAGGGATTTTTGCATGGCAGTTTGCATTCCCAGTTGTATTGGCATATTTGCTTAGAAATAGAAAATATTGGGATTTGGAATATTACAGCTACGGTTAGCAGGAGCCGAAAGTCCTCTGGGGGTCGGTTTTTAAGGTACTTCTTCGTTGTCCTAAGCTTGACTGTTTTTTACCTTTCGGTTAGGGAAGCTAAGAGGCTTATTATTTGTTTTTTATGGCTGATGGGTTTTAGCTCTACATGGAGTTCACCCTCACTCGAGGGTTAGTACCAACCATGCAGAAAAAGTCAGAAATTTTTTTTACTGTTTTTATCTCCTGGGTATTTCGGTAGGTTGTCAGTTCTTTGCATTGTTTCTGGGTTCTTTGGTCTTATAGTACATTTCTAGGTTGTCTATCAGGTTCTTGGGGTCCATTATTTTTTGGTTCTTTCTCTGTGGAGTTGTCAACAGTCGCAGTCGATCGACCTCTTGGGTTTCTAGGTTCCTTTTCTGAGTTTTAGCATTTTAACCTTTGGTATCCTATCCACCTTGGTATGTTTGGGATTGTATCCACCTTGGTATGTTTGGGATTGTAGGGTTTATGTGTTGGATACTTGTCAGGAATGGAATCCCCAGAACTCTGTCCACCTTGCGGCCCTTCAGGGGTACCAGACCGTCCCTCTCGGTTTGCCTCGCGTAGAAAAGACAAATAGTTGAAAGCCCTCGACTCTAAGTGTCGCTTTGTGTTGGGTAGGGATATCATGTTGGACAGGGTAGCCGAACTCTGTAGAAGGGAACTTATTGGCTGACTTGAGCAATGTTCTATGAACGGGGAGGAATGGGTTTCTTCGGCCACAACCCATTGGAAACCTATCCTAAACTATGTTCCTACCATTAGCCTTCTTGCTAATAGATGGATGATTATTGTATTTATTGAAGATACGAATGCCTCCCGCATTTTGAACTCCCTCTGGACCATTGGGAATGGGTCATTGATTCTCAGTCGTTGGCATTCTAGGTTTGACCCACTCAAGGAGAGAGTTGTCAAGCGTCACCTTTGGGTGTAAATGTCGGCCCTGCCCTTCCCAGTGTGGAACAAGGACTTCTTGATTCGATTGGACAATACCCTAGGTAGATTTGTGGCCCTGGAAAAATATTTCCACCTCATTTTCGACAAGAGAATGGCTAGAGTGCTGGTGGAATTGTATGTTTCCAAAGGACTTTTACCTGAGATTGAGATTGATTGTGGAAATTCGCTCATGATCTAGAGACTGGATTATCTGAACGTACCTTTCTACTGCAGTTACTGTGGCGATACTGGTCATTTAAGGAATAACTGCTCCTCTCTTGGTCATGGTTGGCCCTTAAATCTTGGATTTTCTGAAATGGATTCTTTACCTAGCTCAACTTTGGAAGTCTCTCCTCTGGAAAACTCTTCTATCTCCCCTACCCCTCCTGGACCTTATGACTCTTCGACCATCTTTGGTGATCTCTCCAATGGGGATTTATAGTACATCCAGGATATTGAAAACCTAGCTCAGGCTTCTTCAATTTTATCTCCAGCTCTGGCACACACTTCTTCTTTTCATGTTCTTTTCCCACTGTTCCTATCACACCTACAAACCCTTCACATCAATTGAGCTTTGGGGACACTTCAGATTCTCCTAGGCATTTACCTGTTATTTCTCAGCCCCCTTTGACCCCTTTTGCTGACACTACTTTGGTGAACCCTCCTCCCTTTACTTTGGAAGATTTCCCTCCTCCAAAGAGTTCCCCTCCACTAGATACTGCAGATGCACCTCTTAGCCCTACCACCTCTCCCTCCTTTACGGATCCCTCCCTACTGAAGTCACTTACAATTTTATCGGATAAGTCCCCTATCTCTCCTTCTACACGTCCTTTAGACTCTATTAGGTTAAAAAATGTTACGATCATGAAGTCGAGGAGGAACCAAACTTATGAGGTTTCTAGTCCCTCAGACCTCTTTACACCACTCTCTGCTAGGATCAAAACTGCAGCCAGAACACTTAACTCACCTCAGGCACTTAGAGCTTAGTCACCTGCTTCTCAGGTTGACCCATGAGGATTTTATCTATGAATATCTATGGGTTTGGGGGTCTTACCAAAAAAAAATCCCTCTCTTCTCTCTTCTCATCTATGAATCCTGATTTGATTATGCTTCAAGAAACTATCTGCGATCAGCTTTCTGCTCTCATCAATTTCTCCAAGATGAAGCCTGGATGGGAATTTTGTCCTATGGATTCCCAAGGCCTCTCTAGAGGACTACTCACTAGCTGGAACCCACACATTACTTGTTATAAGGCCTTTCATTACTATGATGGTATCCTGATTAAAGCTAGGTTCAAAGGGATTGACTCTATCCTTTCCATACTGAACTGCTATGGGCCCTACTCTAACAGAACTATTTTTTGGGATAATGTTGTAGCTGGGGGCATTTTTTACTTTCCCAACCTAATCCTTGTGGGGGACCTTAATTTTACTCTCTCGGATGCCGAGATATGGGGAAGCAAAGCCCGTATGGATCACATGGTTCATTATTTCACTAGTCTCTTGGATAACTCTAATATGGTGGACCTTGCTCCACTGCATCCTGGGCCGACTTGGAGAAATGGTTGATCAGGACTTGATGGAGTTAGTAAACGGATTGATAGGTTCTTGGCTTGGATGCATATTATACCTTCTCTGAGTAACTACAAGTCTTGGATCCATCCCTTTGAAATCTCTGATCATTATCCTATCTGCCTTGAATGGAACTTTGCTCCTCATTGTCATCTCTATCCTTTTAGGTTCAATAAAAATGGTTGTTGGAAAAGGATTTCTCTAATATTGTCTATACTTCTTGGAACACTCAGATCCATCCTCCTCTTGATCCTATGTCTACTCTTACCTTTAAACTCAAAAGACTCAAGCATACAGTTAAGGCTTGGGAAAAAAACATGAAGCAGACTCAAGCCAAGGAAGCTAGGGAAGTTGATCTAGCTATTCAGTCTTTACTTACTTCACATATTTTGGGTATCTTGTCTGTTCATGAGGCCTCACTTATTTCCCACTTGAAATCTAGGAAGGATTCTTTATTGGCTCATCAAATCCTAAATTGGAAACTTAAAAGCAAGGTGGATTGGTTAAATGAAGGGGATGTTAATACTAAAATTTTCCACTCCTATGCTTCTGCTAGGAGAAACTCAAAATCTATCTGGGGTCTTCGGGACCTTTCTGGTGAACTGATTGAGGACGAAGCTTAGCTCAAACTCCTTGGGGTTTCACACTTCTCTGATCTTTTATCTGATGATGGGCTGACGACTATTGATGATCAACTCAAGTTCATTAGGTTGTTTCCTTCCTAGGTACTAGCGGATGAATTAGATTCATTTTTGTCTGAATTCTCTCTTTCAGAAATTGAAGGTGTCCTTAAGGATTTCAAAAAGGACAAAAGTCCCGATCCGGATGGCTGGCCTATAGAATTCTACCTTCATTTCTTTGATCTTGTGGGTCATCATATCCTTAGGGTTGTTACACATTCTCGTAATGAATGTAGGGTGACTGGTGCTCTCAATGCTACTTTTATTATTTTCATACCTAAATGTGATAACCCCTCCTTCTTAGATTTTAGACCTATCTCTCTTTATAATCTGGTATATAAGGTGATTTCTGAACTTGTTGCCATCAGATTAAAGCCCATATTGGACAAAGTTATTTCCTGGAATCAGTTTGGCTTTCTTTATAACAGGTAGATTGTTGAGCCTATAGGCATTACACAGGAAGTAATGCATACAATTAAAGTGGAAAAGAGACAAGTCTTCATACTCAAGCTAGACCTTGTCAAGGCATTTGACAGGATAAATTGGACTTTACTTAGACTGGTTCTTCTTCAGATTGGTGTGCCTCTCATTAGTGTTAATTAGATTATGGGCTATGTGGAATCAAGCAATTTTGCAGTACTTATTAATGGCACTCCCTCTAATTTCTTTCAGGCTTCGAGAGGTATCAGACAAGGATTCCCTCTCTCTCCCCTTTTATTTATCTTGATTATCGAAATCTTGAGCCTGTTGTTCACAAATGTACAACAAAGAGGGCTTGTTGTAGGTGTTAAGGTCTCATCCTCACTGAACCTTACTCACCTATTATTTCTCGATGATGTTATCTTGTTTAGAGTGGGGACTGTAGAGGAATGGCGACATTATAAAGCATTATTAGATCTCTTATGCTTTGTTGTTGGCATGAAAATTAGTGAGGATAAGTCTTCCTTTCTTTTAATGAGATTGATGATACTACTAGAGCCAATGTTTCGGTCATACTCCCCTATAAAATGGAACCTCTGACTTTGGGGTTTAAATATTTGGGTTATTTTTTGAAACCTTTGGGTTATCAGGTTGGTGAATTGCGTTGGTTGTTAAAAAGATATGAAAAAGGAACCAGTCTCCTATCTCTTGGAGGCAGGTTCATACTGGTAAAATCAGTATTAATGGGGTTGGTTGTTTATTGGCTCACTCTGGATAGGATGCCCAAGTCTATTATGAACTATCTTAGGTGTGTTATTTTTAATTTCCTCTGGGGAAATTCTCATGGCAAGTCTAGGTATCACTTGGTGGACTGGTATTCGATCTCCAGACCTTATGGTTTAGATGGATGGAATATTAAAAACCTAGAATGGTTTAGTATGGCTTTAAGAATCAAATTTTTTTGGTTGGTACTGCAGGGTGAGGGTATCTGGTCTCACATTATCAAGTGCAAATATCTGAAAAATAGGTCTGTAGGGAATTGGATTCGTATCCAAGCATTTATTGTCCAGGGTTCATCATATATTTGGAACGGTTTTATAAGAACTCTGTCATGGATCACCAAATGCCTGGGCTGGAGGGTGGGAAATGGAAAAAACATAACGATTGGGGATAATCCCATAGCTGGATTAAATGTTGATTTTGCCCTTCTGGAGGATCTCAGAGCCTATTTACAGGACTATGGTATATATTATCTTGTTGATCTCACCTCTGAGAAGCAGTTCACTCTAGCCATCAATATTGGCTTACTGCAGAGGACCTCGATTTGGACAACACTTGGAAGGTGATGTGGACCAACTACATTAATGGGCTTTCACATGATCACATTCGACTTGATGATAGATTGGATACTCTGGCATGGATGTATAACCAGAGGACGGGTCAGGTCATGGTCCATCTGGATTATGAGTTGATTGCCTCATATCATTGTCTTGATATTCTAAATAAGATCGTTCTTATTATTTGGAAATATAATCTACTGATCAAGGTGATTTTCTTTATTTGGATATGTATAGCAAATATGATCAACACTTGGGATAATTTACAAAAGAAGGGATGGGATGGACCAAACTATTGCAGTTTATGTTATGGGGATGTAGAAACTATTAATCACTTATTTGTTGATTGTCTGTATACTAAGGAGGTCATTGGTGGACTCAGCATTGCTCTTCAACGAACCATTTCTTGGAATGAGCCTACATACAAGTAAAACTTGGTTATCTGGAATGGGAAAGAATCAGTTTTGAAGTATCCCCCCCTACTTATGACTTGGAACATTTGGCTTATCCGCAACATAGTTATATTTGATAATTTCAGACCTTCTTCGGTGCAGACCATTCACCTTATTCTGGATCAACTTAATCTATATACACTAAATGATGCTTCAAGAACCAACAGGAGTTTAAAAGGTTTGGTGCTTGTATATGATTTCCCAGTCGATTTTTTTGATGGGGCCTGAGCAAATAGATCTGGTGGCATTGGAGTTCACCTTATACTGAGAAATGAACCTTATTTTCATCAGAAAATGGGTTATGGAAGAAGTACTAATACTCGGTCTGAACTTCTTGCACGTTGGGTACTTTTAATCTTTTCCAAGCACATTGGGTTGCCATATTTACATATAAAAGGAGACTCTTCAGTCATCATCAACTGGTTGAATGGGAAGGCTTCCTTAGAGGCTCTGGATTTGGCAGGGTGGTTCCAATTGATCATGACCCTCCGATCTTGCTTTATCCATCTCGAATCATCCCATGTCTACAGAGAATTTAATGGCAAGGCGGACAACCTATCTAAAGAGCCACTATTATTACCCTTTGGGATTCTAGAATTTTTGGAATTTTCTGAGAATGTATGCCACTGGCATGGCTCTGTCCAACTCTTTTGAGTTTGGCACTTCCCTCTGCTTCTTTGGGGATTGATTATGAGATTCACTATTTTGATGAGTAGGGTGGCCTGGCACACCATCTTTTATTGAGTTGTCTTTTTCCCAACATTGTCTCCTTAGATCAACTTGAGTGTCTTCACTTGATCGATGTTGTTGAGATGATTCGAGATGGAGACTGGAAGTTCGTATGGGAATGATTCTTCCCACGTGGAAGCCACCTGTGCTTTCTTCACTGTTTTTATCTGAGAGGGGTTTGAGCTTTATGTTTCCTGATTGTGGTTCGCCCATTTTATATGTGCTGGCTGTGGCCTTACCTTATATATATGTACTCTTGTTGTAGCACAAAGGTTACCTTTGATTCAGATGAATAACAAGGAACTACTATTTTTCTCCTGAAAAAAAAAAGCAAATTAGATCGAAAGGAAAGATAAGTGGCAGGATGGTTATAACATGTTACGAAATGGAAAAGTTAGAAATGAAAAAAAATGAGAAATTTATTAAGGATAGAGGAGGATTTTGCATAGATCATAGAGAAGTACAAAAATCCACTAGCAAAAAAAATAGAAGAATGGAGTTGAATTATTTTATAAAAAAGATATTAATTGAGTTTGCTTGATAAGAGAGCTATATAATGGAGGAATAACAGGACAGTTTGAGAGATACGCCTACTTAGAAGGAGGGAGTTGGAAGCTTTATATTGTAGAATATGTTAAATGGAAAAAATAATGAGACAAACACATCATTATATACCTCGTTATATTGACTTAGGAGGCCAACCAATTTTTTTCTTAGTTTATTCAATATGTGGAGAGGATTGAAATTGCGTCTGTGGTAATTGATAAGCTTTCCAATATGGAATAATTCTTACTTCGGAAGATTACTAGTGATGCAAGTTATTATTTAGATATATTTTTCAATAATTTTGTGAAGATACATGGATTATTAAAGATAATTATTTTATGGAAATATCCTTTTTTTTTGGTAACTAGGGGAATTGGCAACTGGAGCTGGGTCGGTACTCGCATGACATGGGGTCCAGGGATCCATTCTCGTTACCACTATATCTCCAGGTGCCCCACACTCGCCCGCAAGACATGAGATACAGGTATACCCAGGTGGGATTTGATATCGTGACCTCCATTTACAACTAGTGACTTCATATCAATCGACGCCAATGAGCCACACACGTTCGAGCTAATATCCAAAATTTTACAGTTATTTTTTAAAAATATTGTTGAAAAAATTAATTAATCAAAGATTATAGTATAGTTTTGCATATAAAATATGGATAAACCAACAAACTAAATTTATAAACAAGATTTTTTTTAATTTTCTAAATTTGGCAAGAAATAGGTCTAAACAATGGAATCAAGTTTTGGTACATGAATGCTTTGCATATAGTAATTTCGATAGTATATCCAAATTATTCACCATTTTGTATATAGTAATCTGGATAGTATATCAAAAAAATTACTCACCATTCAAACTTATATAGGAAAGCAATACTCAAAGATTTACAAATTTAATCCATTTTCCTCATGAGATGCAAAGAAATGATAAAGCAAAGTTTTTTTGATGGGGGATATCAAGGAAATATATCCACCTGTTAAGATAGGTTGGAGGAAAGTAGTCAATATATATGATGTGGCATGTAGATATGAGAAAAATTTACAAGTCATTTAAAGAAGATTAATTGGTTATGGTTTATATAAGGAATGAACATCATTTACAAGGAAGTTGCATCAAATTGAATATGTGAAAAAGATAGAACAATGTATATGAGCTTGAGTCAAATAAACTACATATATTTTGTTTTCAATGTGAAGGATTTGTATTATTTTATAGGTTATGATCAATGTGAAATTCAATGTCATCAAATGTGTTATAAAAAGGAATATGAAATTATTCATTTTTATTGTTTGTTAATATATTAGCATTTGCACCAGGAGGTGCAAAGAAACGTCGAGAGGGTAAAAATATTGAATCTTTACTGCAACAAATCATCTACAATAGACTTTTCGTGTTGGTATTGTTCATTTACAGACCTCGAAACCGAAGGATAAAACCTAAGATATTTTTCCATGTGGAGAAAACCTAAGAGATTAAGAAAAGATTCACTTTTCCGGATGTTGGAAGTCGAGGAGCCTACTTCCGAAACTTGGAACGGAAATCGGAAAAGTGCAATGCGGAAAGTGGAAAGCAGAAAGGAAAATTGATAAATTGATTATGAGTTTATCTTTCCGCTTTCCTCTTTCAACATTGATTATCAGTGGATTTATCAATTTACCTTTCTCAATTATGCTTTCCAATAGCGAAAGAGGAAAGTGGTTTATCAATTTACCTTTCCACTTTGCGCACTTTCTGCTTTCCGCATTAAAAAGTGGAAAAGGGGAAGTAGGCATATATTCTCTGGATTTTAGTATTTGATATTTGGTATATCTACGTATTAGGATATCTGGATTTGTGAAAGTGGAAAGGTAAATTGATAAGTTGATTATCAATTTACGTTTCCGCTTTCTGCTTTCCGCTTTCTGAGGTAGCAAAGTTGAAGAAGTTCTTTATGTAAATCCGCAATCCGTAATCTTCAAGATCACGCAATCCACATTGCGTATCGTGGGATGAGGGATGCGGGATGGACATAATTCTTTGGAAAAAAATAGTTTTCTACAATTGACCAAAGGCATTCAAAACATGCAACGCTGTCAGTCGTTGGAAGTCGAGGAGGCTACTTCCGAAACTCTGAACGGAAATCGGAAAAGTGCAATGCAGAAAGCGGAAAGGTAAATTGATAATCAATCTCTCAATTTACCTTTCCCCATTCTGCTTTCCAATGCCGAAATAGGAAAGCGGAAAGATAAACTGATAATCAATTTATCAATTTACCTTTCTGCATTCTGATTTGCAATGCGGAAAGCGGAATGGGGAAAGGTAAATTGATAATCAATTTATCAATATACCTTTCCCATTGAAAATCAGAATTACACAACAATATTCGGCTTTTCAAAGTGGAAAGGTAAATTGTTAAATTGATAATCAATTTATGAATTTACCTTTCCACTTTCCGCTTTCCAATGCAGAAAGCGGAAACTTTACCTCGGGCATATATTCTTTGGATTTTGCTATTTGATATTTGGTATATATATGTATTAGGATTTCTGGATTTGCGAAAGCGAAAAGGTAAATTGATAAATTGATTATCAATTTACATTTCCACTTTCCGCTTTCGAAGGTAGCAAAGTTGAAGAAGTTCTTTATGTAAATCTGCAATCCTCAATCTTCAAGATCACGCAATCCGCATTGTGCGTTGCGGGATGTGGGATGGACATAATTCTTTGAAAAAAAATAGTTTCCCGCAACCAAAGGCTTTGAAAACACTCAACGTCGTCAGTGAATTTTTTTTTCATTTTTACCATGCAACGTTGTCACAATTACCTTTCCGGATTCCTTGAAATTCTAGCTTGGAGAAAGTTGAAACTGTTCGTTTAAAGTGGACTTTCGTAATTCGCAAAGTGAAAGTTTGACAGCAATGTTCCACGTTCCTAATTCCTCATTCGGGATGGAGATTAATATCAACGTTAACATTAACCCTAACAATAATTTAGTTCTCATAAAATGATATAAAATTCTTAAGCAAAAACTGTATTCTGCTATTGGATTTTCGCTTTGGAAAGCGGAAAGCGAAAAGGTAGACTTATAATCAATTTATCAATTTATCTTTCCGCATTCTGCTTTCCAATATGGAAAGCGGAAAGGTAATGGCATAATTAGTGTATCAATTAACCTTTTTTATTTGTGCAAACTCTAACTTGGGCAAAGTTGAAACTGTTTCACGGCAATGTTCCACTTTAAATGTTCAACTTTCCCCAAGGTAGAGTTTCCGCAAAGCAAAATTCAGAAAGGTAAATTGATAAATTTATTATCAGTTTTCCTTTCCGCTTTCGCAATTTACAGTTTGTGTCAATAAAAGATTCTATATTCAGTTTTTCTTTCCCTCCCTGATCTCATCCATTTTTTTTCCTAGATCCACGGCCTAGATTTTTTTTGCCGTTGAGGTTTTGGCTATATAGTGTGTTTCATTTTTTTAGGTTTTTACTATTTGTTTTATCTGCAATTTTACTGTGCCTTTTGATTTTTACTGTGTTTTCTTTTTGTTGCACATTACATTTGTCATTGGTTGTATAGTTTAGTAAGTTTGGACCAGATTTGTGGTAATTCCAGTATAAATGGCTTCTTTTATGCCTAGAAAGACAAGGTCAAAAATGGCTCTCCAAGAACAAAGGTAGAAGGATCCAAATGCCGGAAGTTTCACAGACACTAGTGGGCGAATTTCTGAAAATGTCTATTTAAACTGGACGAGAATTTATTAAGTTTTTGATAATGATGATTTCTCGGCTATTGGTCAGGATCAGCTAGCTTACATCAACATTAAGAGTTCACAGCTCCATCTAATTGCTGCCAGACCAACATTTATGCCCTACATGGACGTAGTGAAATGGGCACTCGACCACGCTAATCCTGAAGAGCGAGTTTTCAATGATTGCATTGGCGTTTATTTGGCCTCGTTCAGACCTGAAATTTTTGCTAAGGTTTACGGTCTCAATCCCCTGAAACAATTACTAAGTCATAAGTTCCTTGATGAAGCTGCATCTCGTTTCAATTACGAACAGGTGGTAAAATCAAGGATGGAAAACCCTAATTTGTTTCCTGTAGAACCAGGTATTGCCTACCCTATTGCATGGTTCAGGGAACCATTTTCACTATTGGCCGCTATGTTCTACCGATTATATGGTGAGCCAAATTGCACATATTTCAAATCAGAGTGGGTTCTGGCAACCCAGCACATTATTCTTACAGGTGAGTTGTTCAATTTGGCTCAAGTATTATCTCTTAATTTGTAGCATCAAATTGAAAAATACTTGAAAGGAAAAAAACCGCAATTTTATATGTCGGCGTATGTCATGGACGTTTTTTGTACGACTTCTAAATTTCCTAATCTGGGTTGGAATTGGGAGAAGAATTGTTCACCTGTTCATATTTATTGTTCTGACTTGTGGGAGGATAATTTTATTCGTCGTATATATGAAATTTATGACCTTTTCTTAAGGTCCATGTATCATATGATTTTCAAAGACGATGCTCCGACATTTTCAAAAAAAGTCGGGGATATAATTGGTGAATATGGAGATTGGTAACTGGGGTAATATTTATCTTATTTCCGAATTTTGGGAAGCAATACCGTCCATTTGTTGCTGAGATTTGTTCCAGATAGAATGGTGTTACAAGAATTTGCTTTTCAAATGGTTATTGATGGCGCTTATCCAAAATTGGCTAAGAACAAGAGAAAGGGTTGGCCTAAGTTTCCTTTGCACTTTGATTGTTTGGTTATACAAAATTCTACTCATGCAACTGTGCTTGGAAAGGAGATTACAATTATGAAGCTGGGAGAAGCTGCCAAAAGAATGCATGATCCTATATGTTTTCTCGTTAGCCTTTTTGCTCAAGAAAAGGCTACGTTGAATTATACACATGAAGATTTTCCAGATGATTCCATGTATAGGGGATTTGTTGATTTTCGACAAGGAATGGATAAGATCACTGATCCAGAGGTAAAATCTCTTGTTTTCAAATGTGAGAAAGAAATTAAGGAAATTGCCCTTTGTCAAAGAAGATTGGAATATGAAGCAGAGGATAAGCTTGATAGGGAAAACATGGAAAGAGAAGCAAGAAAGCAAGGAACATCAGCTTCTTCCTCAGCATTGTAGTTGAAAGAGAAAGGAAAATTTGTGATAGAAACTTATGGCAGTGGTCAGTCTTCACAAGAGATGGAAGTTCTTGAAAGAGGGAAAGTATTTAAACTAGGTCTAGCGAATCTCAGCTCTCAACTTCGGACATATGTTGAGGAGGCTGAAGCTGAGCCAGAGAAGAAGAAAACTCACCTTGTAGTTGTTCAAACAGAGCAATTACCTCAGCAGGTAGCCATGGATCAACAAGGATTGGAGATAGGTGCACCTATCCTTCAAGAGCAAGTGCCTCTCCAAGCTTCTCTCATTCGACAGGGTGACTCTGAATCTTGGCACAAGATTGAGCGAGAGAAGAAAAAAACTCAGCTCGTAGTGGTTCAAACAAAGAAAATACCTCTACAGGTATCCATGGATCAACAAGGATTGTTGATAGGTTCACCTATCCTTCAAGAGAAACTTCCTCTCGAAGCTTCTCTCATTCGACAGGTTGACTATGAATCTAAGCGTAATATTGAGATCCATGATCTTGATAGTGATCTAGAGGAGGAGACTGAAAACCCCACTTGCCCTGTCAATATTGTTACCTCGATGACATCATCTGTGTCTCTTTCACAATTTTCAGGAGATGTTTTTGATCTTTTATTTTGCAACTCCTCTTTTTCCCATGTAGATTTAAATCCTATTGTTGAGGAAACTTGTGAAGACCCATTAGTATCAGCAGAATTGGCTAGTGATAATGTCCCTCCTTCTCCATGTGTTTTATTGACTCCTCATACATCTAAGCCTCCCACCACATCTTTTCGTATTCCTTTCTCCCAAGTGGAAAATGCCTTTGTAGCTACTAACCCTTCTACAGAAACTAAGAGTTCTCTTCCTCCTTCCTCTAGTTCCCTTATATCTATATTCTTTGCTTCGGCCTTAGACATTTCTCCTCTTAATGTAGAAATTTTAGTGTCACAGTCATAACTTAATGTAGAAATTCCAGTGTCACAATCACAACTCAGTCAACAAGCTCGTCCAAAAAAGAAGTTGTTTCATATACATAAGAGATAGCAGATTTTGAGAAGATGCAGTTGTTAGCCTGGGGAATTATTGCTAGAGCAAGAAGCAGAAGACCATTTTGAAGAAAGGTTTAAATAGGACAAGAGAAGGTATCCTCAAACATGTCCTTGCCCTTAATAAAATTGTCTAGAAAACTGATGTTCCTAATGAAAAGCAAGGAGCAGTAGAGACTGCAGCTACTATTGGAGCTTTGCAGGTGCTAACTATAACACAATGTTGCAGTTGAATAAAGATCTCTTCACTAAAGAAGAGGAACTATAGAAAGTAAGAAAGGATCTAGATGCATCTGAGCTATGTCACCTTAAGGATATTAAGTTGCTTAAAGAAGAGCATCAAGATAAAGAGACACAAAGGGGAAAAAATTGACAGACTGATGCAACAGCTTGAGAAATTACAGCTTGTCAACAAGCAACAAGCTGATCATAATTATACCCTAGAGAATCAACTGAAACAATTACAAATATCTTCAGCTGCCTCATCATCTTCAACACTAATAGTTGAGTAATTTAAACAGATGGCAATTAGTGTAAATGAACAGTATCATCAATGCATGACTAGCCTATTTAGAGCGTTGTGTGAAATGCAGAAATTGTACAAAACATTTGAAGAACAGTCACATGTTATCGAGGATCGTGATACTCGGAAAACAGTGGCAATGAAGGCATTAGAAAATGTGAGTGGCTGGCAAATACATATGAGAGACAAAGAAAAGGATATTTCAATAATGGATAAAGTCCAGGTTAAAAAGGTTCAAGTGATTTTTCAAACTTGGGGAATCCTTTGCGATGCAGTACGAAGCATCATTGAAGATGGCCAGGAAGCATGCAAGCATAGGTGGAAAGCATCATATGTTTTATTTGATTTTTCAGGGTTGCCTATGCTAGAAGCAATTGAAGAAGCATCTACACCCAAACTAAAATTAGATGAAGTTAAACAATCATTTGTTGTTTCCAAGAAGATAATTGAGGGTTTGACTCAGATTAAGCTGGAACATATTTCAAGTTGGATTGAAAGACCTTATTGTGCAATAGTTAAGATAGAGGTTTATGTTGGTAAATGGAAAATGATGAAGAAGAGGGAGATTGCGTCTGAGGTTTTGAGGGCACAAATTCATTTTGAACAGGCTAAATCCCAGGACATTGATTTATTGATGGAGTTAGATGCCAAGTGGCATTCTGTCCTTGGTCAAAATGAAACTGTTTGATCTTGGAACCCTACATGTTGGGAATATATTTTTGTTGTAATACTTTATAATGTTATATAAAGGAAAAAATTTGGCAAGTAGAATAAATTGGTTGTTTGGACACTAAGCATAAGAATGTGCGAATGTCCTACATGTTAATGAGATTACAGTTATTTGTGCTTTGTTTTGTGGTTGTTTGTAAAATGTTTGTTAGCAAATTATAGGTATTCTTCTATTTATATTGGCTTGGTGATTATTACTGTGATGTTAAACCAATGTTACCTCGTATATATAAATTTGTTTTCTTCTATTTCATATATTGTGAATGAATGTTTTTGTTTAACTCATGTCATTTATTATGTTTATGTCTTTAATTAGTATTACTTCTTGGCTGTATTTAATATTATTAAGCTTGTTCATAAACCTTACACAATATTTTCTTTGAGATTTATTTCAAGGTGTTTGTAGAGACTGATGCTAGCTTAAATAATTATGTGTTAAGAAAATAAATCACTTTTATCTTTATCTTTTTTCAATTACCGAAACCTGGTTTAATGCTGGTTATGGATTGAGTGAATTGGGGATTTGATCATTGAAACCCTAAAGAATAGTTTTGCAATGACTAGTATTGAAGAGCGACATTGTAATGCTTTGCAATTGAATAAGATAACACTATTTTTTTTGTAATAATTTATGGTTTTTTATTAAATTTGTTTCAGCAATTTTGAGTTATTCTTCAGTATTTGTGGTATATTGATTATAGGCTGCGGATGTATTCAATGTGGTGATTTATGTATTGAGTTTGCATTAAAAATTTGAGATATCAAATGTGCATTGAGTAATTATTTCTTAGCTATCAATTATATATTATAACTGGGCTACTTAAAAACTCTCACAGTTAGTATTTGAGTTTGCTGAGACAGTTTAGTATAGAATTGAAATATATCAAATTTTCTTGGATGTTTATTGAAACAAAAGTAGATATTTTACATCAACAAGTGACCAAAGAAAAACAGCACATTTATACAACAGACGATGAGAAGCTTCAACCACAATTTGGTTTTAACGACTTTGAAGCAATTAAGCTTTCCTCTTGTTTCCTATGTTGGACATATCGATTGCCTTGCATTCGAGAGTATCTAGAAAAAGAGAAAGGTGGAGAAATGCGTAGGCCTGAAAGAGATGTAACTCTTGATATTACAAAGAATGTAAGCCCTTGTCTATCAATCTTTCCCATATCTATTGTTACATTTTGTAGGGTCATACCTTGGGCTTTATGAATTGTTACACCCCATGCCATACGAAGTGGTAGTTGTCTATGGGATGCCCTTGTTATTGCAGATATTGGAACATATGTAGGATTAGAAGCATCCCACAAGGGTCCTTTGTAATGGAGGAATTTGACAACAACAAATGATGGCAAGGTAGGAGGTTGCTCATTTGTCTTGTAGACAATATCAATGACTTTTCCAAGTGAGTCATTAACAAGTCCTTCTTTGACCCATAAATTAGCAGTTAACATGACCTGTTGACCAACAGCAAGAAGGACCTTTGATGCCAATTGTTCGTCATCAATAAATTGATGGGAATTTTTGTTCCTTTGTTCTACAAAGCAATGTGCAATTGGCATATTAAGTTGTTTCCGCATGTGTTTGTTGTGTTGTGCAACAGAGCTATTTGTGGGATACAAGTGGATAGATTGTTCAAATGAAGAATTTTCGACATGTGAAAGGCATGAGGTTGTTCTTGTCATTAGGAATGCCTAGTCTTCAACAGTTGGGGTTGCATTTCAAAGGTTTAGCAAGAGTTGCCGAAAGGCTGTTTGAGAAGGACTATTTCCTTGTTGTCAAAAAATTGTTTCCAGTGTGATAAAATTATCAAATGTACGCCAAAGAGCAGTTCCAATGGATGAGCATGCATACATGGGAATTTCTTTTACATGAGGAAATTGTCCGAAGTCACCAAGAAGAATTATGGAGCAACCACCAAATGGGCTTGTACTTTTCAAGGGGAAAGCTTGACGTAAGTGTGCATCAATTTGAGTTAACATTTTTGAAAGGGATTGCCCTTCAAGAGGCTGCATTTCACCAATGGGTATTCGAAGAGTAGAATGTATTGTTGATGCATGTATGTTAAAAGCAGCAACACCAGTTGGAGCAAGGAGAAGAAGTGGGGAGGGATTTTGTTCAGATGCAGTTTCAAGTGCAAATTTCAGGCAAGCCTATGAGGTAAGATTTTACAGTGCCTACGGTACCTTGAATCACCAGTTTTAGGGTTGAGCTGATGTAGTGTTTCTGAAATGTAACATGACAAGGTCAAAGGCTATGCATTGTGTGGGAGACAAGGAATTAGGTGAATTGGGGAAGGATGGGGTGTCTTCGTGTAGTTGGATGGACAAACGATTGAGGTCAATGAATGATGTTGTTGTCTCATGCAAATCGGTGGGTATATTGTTATTTGAGCAATTGTGATTTTTGTCAAATTCACGATGGCCAGGCATTTCAAGGTGATCAACTTGGATGTTATTTCCTGGATGCATTTGAGAGACAAGTTCCCATTCATCCATGGTATGGGACAACGGAAAGGTAATAGCATTGGAGTTTGAATTATCAGATAGAGGTGTAGAGGGTTCTTTTTCTGCGCGTTGAATATGCCACACAACATATGTGCCTTTAAGGTGATGCCAATGAGAAATAATTTCAGAAGTTGTGGTTCCAATATCGTGAGGGATGGACCGAAAAGGTTTGTATAAAAGAAGTTCACACCAACAAAACGGTTCAAAAGATGAAGAATCGGAGGGAGCAATGGAAGTGAAATGTGGATAGACTCTAACAATCTTGTCACGCAAGTTTTATTTCCATGGATTTTTTTTCCTATTAGGTGAGAAAGACCAAGAACGAGCAGCTTCAAGCAAAGTTAGATGTTCAAGATAAATGGGTCTTTGCATGTAAGCCAAAATGAATGGGGTTGTTGAAGGGGTGTTATTAGTGTCATTAGAAACATGACGAAATACAATTTGGCTCACGTTTAGGGAAAAGAAGTGACGGCTACAGAGCACAAGAGGAAGTTTTTGCGGCATGTGACATGTCTCTTGTGCACTAATGTCTCTTTCTGTGCAAGGAATTGTTTGATTGGCTGAAGAATGGGGTTGTCACTTGGTGCAGCATGTGCAAGGTGAGAGAGAATTGCATGGTAGGTTTCTGATTTTGCCTCTACTTTTGATGCATACTTTGAAATCTATTGGAGAACAGCATGTTTACAAATAACAGGTTGGCAATCAACATTAGCCCTCCATATTGAAAGCATGGTAGGGTTGTGAATATTTAAAAGGGGATCATTTCTTGCAGGATTGTAGGTTTTCCGTCCATTTGGATCAATGAATAACGAAGAATTAGCTTGTAGCTCATATGGAAAACCATAGCGACATTGAACAGATGTTCCTTTTTTGTGAAGGCGAGTTGACTCTGAACATATGGTGTGCCTTTGAACAAAATTGACAAGTTCTTCATAGTCAGCTGAGTAGTTTGATGCAAATATCGATGGTGATGCGAGACTGCATGGATAATTTGTAGTAGAATGGTGTGACCCGGATGTGGACAACTGGGAATTACGAGGATTCCAAGCTGTCACATATGTGTCAAAAAAAAAATTGCAGCTTCAACTGCAACATCATATTCCCAATCTAACGTATCCATATTTGGTGCATTTGCCAACAAAATAAAACCATGAATGTGTGTCAATCCTCTATGCTGCCATTCATATCTACATTGGAGGAAAAAGCATATATTATAAATAGATTGTGTAAAGTAAAAAATACGAAGAGAAAAAAAATAAGGAATATATGGTATAATACCTGCACCAAGAATCTGTTATATGAAAACCTTTTCGAAGCACCTCTTGAAGAAATGTTTTGAAACTATTTTGCATGTACTGTGATGTAATATGTGGATTTGATATGATGTTGTGAACCTTCGATTAATATTATTGAGGTAAACCATTCGGACGTTTAGCAGGCATTAGAGCATGCAAATCTGGCCATTTTGTGTCAGTTGCACTAAGGGTGAAGAAGAATGTTGGTGTACCTTGTTGATTGATCATATTTGTGAGTTCAACTCTACTTTTGTTCCAATACGAATGTGTTCGATGTAATGAAGATCCAAACCTTGCGACCCTTTCACCAATTTTATCATTAGGCATGTCTTCTAATTGGTTGACAAGCTCTGCAAGTACTGTGGGAGGTAGTGTATCTTCAAGAGTTTTTTTGACAAAAACAGAGGCAGTAGTATTACTTCGATGACGCATAATTACATTGTATATATAGTATCAGAAGCGAGGATGTTGGCCAAATCTGTTGTCATGATAGAAAATGAGGTGAAGTGCATATTCATGCATATCAACCTCATGAATGCGTGGTTGTAATAATATTGTTGTACCTGTCGAAAACAAAGTTGGAAAATCCATGGAAAGAAGAACTGTTGTGTTGTACTCATTGATAGGGGACATTTCTATAGGGGGCCTATCAATGGAATGTGGTAGTGGGATATTTGGTATGTGTAACAACTGTCTAATTTCTTCAACTTCAGTTCTAGCATTATTATGTGTTGAAATAAATGATGAGGATTCCAATTCATAGGGTACAAATGAATCTGGTGGTTGATCTGTACAGGACAAGCTTTGTTGATGAGATAATGCAGCATTGCTATTAAGATACGGAATCAAAGATGAAATGTCTATTGAAATAAGAGGCAAAGAAGCTAATGCAATTGGGTTGATGTGTACATCCTTGTAGTATGGGTCATTTTCCATTTTGAATTGAAGGGCAGCAAGAACATGTGTTCGACTAACAAACAATTCATATGGACTATTTGTAGAATTGCATTTTCGGACAATGAAGATGTCGAGTTTTGATAACAAATGCAGTAGGTATGTGGCAAGATTGGAAGTGTCTTGGGGGAAGCAAATAGTATGGCCAGAGTATTTATATTGACCACCATGGGCATGTGTCACTTGCAAGATTGGGTTAGCAAGACTAATGAGCATTTCTTCAACCTATGTAAGTACTGCAAGGACAGTTGGTTGGTTTCCCAAGTCCATATTGTTTTCCAATGAAAATCAATGGCCTTTTCGTTCTAAAATACAATGAAAACAAGCGTATGCACCATGGAATTTTTTTGTTACAATACCAGGGTAACATTCTTTGCAAATCAAGCAGACATTCATATCAGGTAGTTGGTCCAATTGTTTACGAAAATGTTGATGTGCATCATTGAGTTGGTTGTTCAATGGATTTTCCACAGGAGATGGAAGTGAAGTTGTGTCGACAGGTTTCGCATGAGAAATTGAAGAATATATGTCCACAGGCAGACGAGCAGCCCTGTAAAGAACACGTTGTTTCTTGTTGTTTCTATCTATGTTTTGTGCATATAAAACTCTTCTTCATGCATTGGCTTGTTCATTGCCATGATTAGGCATAGTTTCTACGAGAAAATTCTAAAGTTGTTAAACACCTTTGATTGTTGGAAGCGACACATTTTCTATATGTATTAATTGTAAACTATATGGATATAAAGCAGAAGATAAAAAAACAAATGTTAATTCATTGCATATGAGGAAGTAAGAATGTAGCTTAAAATAATATAACTAGAGTAAATTTTGATTTTGAAGTACTAGCTTGATGATTGTAAGAAAATAGCAATATAGAAGAAAAAAGTGTATTGTGAGAAAGTATATATGAAAAAAAAGTAACTCTTACGTAGTAAGTTATTAGAAAAATTCAATTCTGTATCGTATATTTTTCTGCAATTCTGTTGAAAGCTAACATTTGAACATTGAAACAACAGTATTTTAGAACAGTATTCGGGTTTCCAAAGCGAAAACGTAAAGGTATTCGGCTTTCCGCTTTCCAATGCGAAAAGAGGAAAGTGGATAGCTAAATTGATAAATTCATTTATCACTTTACCTTTCTGCTTTCCAATGCAGAAAGCGGAAAGGTGAATTGAGATTGAATTTATCAATTTACCTTTACACTTTCCCTTTCACCCCTTGCTTTTTCATTCCGACATCAAATTATGTCCGTGTAGATGATCCCAGATTGTAGGGGATCATTGGTGGTACGTAGATGTATGCTGGTGTTCCAATAGTATCCGACGTAGGTGGAGTTATTCCACGGACTTATTATATAGTACCTTGTATTAACGAGTAGGTGTTGTTCAGTAGATAAAACCAAGTGTATAGTGCAATAGAACCTAGTCAATTTTATGTGAAATTACGAGTTATTCCTTGGATTCCTGTAATATTGAGCTCTACTAGCTCTAAGAATGAATATTGAAAAAACCTAATCCATGCAAAGGGAAAGCGGAAAGGTAAATAGATAAATTGATAATGAATTTATGAATTTCCCTTTTCGCTTTCCACATTGGAAATTGGAAAGGGAAATCGAAAACGAAAGATCTATTATCAATTTACTGTTTCGGATTGTGGAAAGTCTACCTTGGGCATATATTATTTAGATTTTGGAATTTGATATTTGGTAGATTGTTGTTGGTACTACAAATCTCATGCCTTATCCAAAACATGAAAACCCCAATGTTACATGGAAGGTAATATTTCTGAGTTGTTAAAGTCATTTTGGGGTTGCCAAAATATTTATTATGGTTTCTATGATTTAACTTAGTTAAATTCTTCGAATTTTTGCGTGTTTTGAATGCCTTCGGTGGATTGCGGAAAACTAATTTTTTCAAAGAATTATGTACATCCCTCATTCTGCATCCCGCAACCCACAATGCGAATTGCAGGATCTTGAAGTTTATAATATGTCAATTTTTCATCCCGCAACCCACATCCCACAAATGTTGATTGATTTTGTGATTTTTGTTGCGTTTTCCCGCAACCCGCATTCTGCGGGATGTAGAATGCAGGACAGATTGAATAAAAAATTGGTATTTATGTCATCCCGCATCCCGCAATTGCAGAATGCAGATTGCGGGATGGCCCAATAAAATTTAGATGTATCAATATTACTGTCGGTTCTTTCCAATCAAATAGTGCACCGATTCACAACCTTTGTTTCCCACTGTTATTGATTTATTATAACTGATAAAATTGTAAAAAGTTTATTCTGTTAAAATTTATCTATTTCTGCAATGACTGTAATAGTAAAAATTTCAACATACATGTATGAAACTGCAACAAAGTGGTGCTATAAGAGAGTAAAAAAAATACCGTGCTATGTTGATCAATGAAACAAGGACTTAAAATTGATAATTGAAAGAAATCATTATAAACAATGAAGAATGGTTAAGTATCAAGTTGGAAAAACTTATATATTTATGTGTCCATCTGAAATTGCCCTTTATGTGTTTTCAGCCATGACAATTACAACTTTTAGGCATGCAACTCCACATAAGGTCTTTGTTCTAACTAAAAGAGTAAGAAGCAATTTTTGTTGCAGATCCTCTGGACTATTTCATCAATTAGTGTTGTTTCAGTTGAGAGAAGAGACAGATCTTTTGTAGAAATTCCCATGAGTTGGTTTGCATCATCATCAAAAGCTATGACACCATGAAGGTATCCAGTGACATCTTCCAAGTCAACCTTTAGTATGTATCAGTAGTCACAATCAAGAAACTCTCCATCACATTTAGCACAATGCCAAATGTTTCCAACTTTGTGGGCAATATTTTTCATGCATTGTATTCCGTCAACAAAAAGAGGGCATGCAAGGAAATAAAAGTCATTCATGTTAACATTTGTGATGGTTGCTACAAGAGAGTACCAAAAATGTTTTTCAGACGCTTGAAGAGTTTGCAGGTCAATGATGGTAATGACTTTATGAGAACCATATTGAGAGTTGTTGAACTTTCTGCTCAAAGATAGAGATGCTGAACGAAATCCATTGTCATGGAACCATTTTTGGAGAAGTAAAGTGTCTTCAATTTTTAGGTTTATAAAAATAGTAGTGTTGGAAATAGTTCCAACAGTTTTTCCATTGAAATCTGTAACATGGCCGCCTTTGATTGCTACAGTTGGAGGTGTAGGTAAACCACGTAGGCTAGCAAGTTCAGCTCCTTCAATTTGACCAGGTTCTCCCCAAAGTTTTATGTCAATACTATAGCCTTACATGTCACGGAGTCCAATAGTGCGCCTAACAGTCTCAACACCATCTCGTTTTCGTATTGTGGATGTAGGAGAAACTAAAATGACAAGCCCAACAAGGTCCACCATGGAATTGACGGGTATAGTTTGTATCTCTTGAATAGTTTTGAAGTTAAAGCAATAAAAAGGTATTAAGGGGTATTCATTTAAGCATGGTTGGATGGTTGAGGAGGAGCCTAGGAAAATATCATTATGGATTTTCAAATGGTTGAAAATTGGATTGGATGCTTTCATTATGCCATTTGATACTATGTACACTATTCCTATTTGTATTTGGTCATACAAAGACCGTGCCAGATCATTGAATGCAGATATATGTATTTCATCATGTGAAGCATTAACAATGTCAAATCCAAATATTTTTCCAGACCCTCGTTGGTTTCCATATTCATGTAGCTTTGTCTTGGCAATAACTCGACCTTGAATATTCCAAACTTTGCTAGAAGAGGAGAGTGATGTGAATGGAATAGTTGATGCAACTAAGGCAGGGTTTTCATCTATTGACATAGGATTCACTAGGGCAGAGGAACAACTCTACGAGCGAGAAGATACAAGTAAGTGGTAAGTTGCAGGATCTCCAATTATTGTTGCATCCACTATGACAACTTCAAGTGCAAGCAATGCGATAGTTCTATGAGAAGAAGTATGTTACAGTTGAATGGGATAGAAAAACCCTGGATGCATGAACAGTGTGAAATTGACTAAGTTGAGAAAGAAAACAAGGAAATTAAACATACATTACACTATGTACAATGTTGCATGTACATTTGGTAACTTTGATTATAGATCCTTCTTTTAGTTGTCCACTTTCTACAAGACTACGCTATATAGCTGGAAGCAATAGCTCATGCCTGTGAAGCCCGTCCGATATAGATATTCGGAACCGAATAGATGATGAGTTGAGTGATTTCACTTGGTTTAATGAGGACACTTGTACCAGTGGGCAAAGGTCGACAACACCGTGCAGCAAGAGTGAAATAGGATTTCAGTTAGCATAGTCTACATAGCGTGACAGTTATATTCTCCTGTGAAATGAAAGAGGGTATGAACAAAAAAGCAAAAATTGCAATGTAACATATTCATGTGATGGAATGACAACAAATAAAATGCATATATGACAATATATTCAATTATCAATTCACCATTCCCCATTCTGCTTCCCAATGTTGAAAGAGGAAAGCAGAATGATATACTGATAATCAATTTAGGAATTTAGCTTTTTGCATTCCGATTTTCGATGCAAAAAGCGGAAAGGTAAATTAATAATTGATTTATCAATTTACGTTTCCCCATTCCACTTTCCAATGCCGAAAGAGGAAATCGGAAAAGTATTTCATGATCAAGTTATCAATTTACCTTTTCGCATTCCAATTTCCAATGTGGAAAGCGGAAATCGGAAAGGTAAATTGATAATCAATTTATCAATTTACCTTTCCCCATTTCGTGTTCGAATGCCAAAAGAGCAAAGCGAAAATATAAAATGATAATCAATTTATCAATTTACCTTTCTGCATTCCACTTTGCAGAAACTTTATCTTGGGGAAAGCGTCTAAGAAAAAAAAGGGCAATATATTTAAACCGACTTCCGTGATTCGGAAAGTGGAAGTTGGAAAGCAACGAAACTTATATTGGAAAATATAAATTCTGACTTTCCGCATTTTCCAAAGTGGAATGCGGAAACTGGAAATATAAATTAAAAATTTGGAACATGTATTGACACAAGTCAGAAATCAGGAATACATTGGCCCCGTTCCTTACTGTGGAAAGCATAATGTGGAAGCGCTGCCCACTTCTATGTACATAAACAACTTCTTCAGCTTTGTTACCTTGGAAAGCGAAAAGCAGAAACGTAAATTGATAATCAATTTATCGATTTACGTTTCCACTTTCGGAAATGCAGAATTCCTAATACGTATATATACCAAATATCAAATACCAAAATCCAAAGGTAGAGTTTATGTATTCCCTATTTTCAATGTAGATGAAATATGGTTTAAATTAAAACATTTAGAAGAATTTGGACGATCAGTCAAATATAATCCATAGATTTATTTTAAAATTGTAAAACATTTATATCAACTTGGAGAGTTTCTGTAATTAAAATTTTGTAAACTAAACTTACACCAAGAGGGAATATTGAAAAGAGTTGAACTCTCTCAAAAAAATTAGCAATTTTTATGTCAATAGATGTTTTTATTTGAGATTTCGGGTGGACTAAGGCCTATGCTTTTTCATATCTACCTATGAGCATGACACAAGTACATTTTTTATTCTTCATTATATTACATAGTTTATAGCTTAATTTTTAAATATATCATTTATTATTTTATTCACCATCCCGCAATCCCCATTCGCAATTGCGGGATGCGGGATTACAAAATAGTGAAATTTTAATTTTCCTTTCCGCAATTCGCAATCCCGCAAATTGCGGGTTGTGGGTTGCGGAAACATACAAAAAAATCTTAAATCAAACTTCTTCCCGCAATCCGTAATCCACAATTTGTGAGATGCGGAAAGTGAAAAGGTAAATAGCTAATATCAAGATATCGATTTACCTTTCCGCTTTCCAATGCAGAAAGCGAAAAGTGCGCAACCCGCAAGTAGTTTGATTTATGATTTTTGTTGTGTGTTTCAACAACCTGCAACCCGCAATTTGCAGGATGCAGAAAGTGGAAGGGTAAATGGCTAATATCAAGATATCAATTTGCCTTTTACCTTTCCAATGCAGAAAGCGGAAAGTGCGCAAAGCAAAAAGGTAAATTGATAAATCAATTTTCCTTAGTGTGCAATAAGGAAAGCAGAAAGGTAAATTGATAAATTGATTATCAATTTACCTTTCCACTTTGGAAAGTCGAATATTGTTGTATAATTCTCATGTTTCAATGGTGAAACATTGTCTTTCAACAAAATTGCAGAAAAATATACCTGACGAAATTTAATTTTTCGTATAATTTAGTACGTAAGTAAATAATTAAACATGTGCTAAAATTTGAATATAAAATGTTTTAGAATAAATCTATCTACATAACTTTCCCTATATTCAAGCAAAAACATATCGAAATTTTTCATGCCGGGAAAAAAACATTTCAGGGAATAAAACCCTCTATTTTGGACCTCTTGTTTCCGTAGGGTGAAATTCGAAAATCGGAATAGTCTTTCACCGAATTTTATATATTATTTTGCAATTTCTCCTTTCATTCCATAGACAATAGGAGAAATTCGGGAACACATTACGCTTATCAGTTGAAAAAGTCTAATTTCCGCATTTCGAAAAAATAATTACCACAGATTTTTCTGGTTTCCGCATTACACACGGCGGAAAGCAGGAGTCGGAAAAGCACGGAAACTTATATTGGAAAATATAAATTCCGATTTCTGCATTCTCTAAAGTGGAAAGCAGAAATCGGCAAGATAAACTAAAAATATGGAATTCCCATTGACGGAAGTCGAAAATCGGGGAAACCGGAAGCAACCACTGTTATAGTAGCCTTGCAGGTTTTATGCTCAACTCCTTACTTAAAAAAACTCCATTATAAAGTCCGATACCTATCATTTTATTGACATATCATGAGTATTACACCATTATGAAGCCACATAACTAATACAAGTCAGCAATATTGCAATACAACAGCAATAACAGTCAAAACAAACAAAAGGTATTTGACCTTCTCAAAACCAGACTAAACAAATATTCAAAACATTTAAGCAGACTAAAGGAATACCTTCAAATTCAACAAGGTACGAAAACCTTTGTTGGAAACTCTCTAGTGTAAATGGAGCGAAGAAAAATCACTATGTGCAAAGCAAACAGTAAGAAATATTGTTTACCTGAAGGTCTGTTTATATGTGCAAAGAAAAGGCGGTGCAACAGCAAATGCGGTAAATGCAGCATTGTAACAAGATCTTGAAGATCGCCATAAGGTGAGCAAAAATGAAGATATTGGCCCATGTCTGAATCATATGACAAGCTCTCTTGCATTGATTGAGAAACAATGCATTGATGAAACATAAATGTCAGTGGATGAAGGGACATGGGCAAAGTGTATTCAATTGAGTGAAGCTCCAGTGAAAAGAAACCTCGACCAAAACGACCCCACAAATTGTGAGCATAAACACAGAAAACTCATTCTGAATATCTTAGGGTAAAGCCACAAAAACTAGTAGACGGAAACTTTCACAAAATTGTCGGTGTAAATTTTTGGCAAGGACTCAGCCGAATCGAGAGAAATGAAATGCAGGGAAGGACAGTAAAATTCAGTATCATTTAGGACAACAAATAGAAGTGTAGTGAAAAGACGCATGCCACTTGTCCAAAAAACACAGTAAACACCAACTGCAAAGAACGATCGCAATTGGCGATCAATCCATCAATCCATTCACCTGCAGCACCCACCGTAACACAGACACCTGCAGTCTGCAGGACAAAAGTTCCCGAATTGAGACTGCAGAATTGGGGACCCAACTAAACTGGAGAAAAAAAAACTAAAAAAAATGTCGATCATGCCATTTGATCAACATGGAAATAAATTCATTTGAAATCCGACACAACAGGTGTCCAGTCTCCATTCGATATTCGGTCACAACACCTATCTATTTGTTAATGGCCAAGGAGACAAGGAATCTTGCGAGACTGTGTCTCCATAGGGAAAACGCCTTCGGCGTAATTAAGGTTATATAAGTGTATAAATTTGAAGAATAGAGAGAAAGAAAAAAGATGATATGGTATGGGGAGTGGGTTTTTATTGAGTTGATCATCCATGATAAATTTCCTAGAATGAATTAATTTTTTTTTGTATATGTTAAAAAAAACACATATAATATAATTATGCAAGTTAGAATTATGTAATTAAGATGTTATTATGTTTGCAATACAAAGATAAACGTTATTATGATCTTAATAAAGGTATATATCTAGTTTTAAATGTGTTTGTAATAGCAAGCTTGAATGGTAATGGTATTACATTAAAAATAAAGTATATATATATATATATATATATATA
>LPNX010136783.1:805001-826761 GCA_001517045.1 Pseudotsuga menziesii
AAGGACTTACGATTTGGATATATGGATGTGCTTGGGTTATATAAGAGTTATATTAGGAATGTATAAAGTTATGTATTATTTGTCCCTCTAGTTTGTATACATCATGTGTATGTGATGGGTTTTTTTAATGATTGGAATCATAACATTTGGTCATATATAATTAATTGTGACATTACCAATTTTCCACATAATTTAAATCTAGATTTAAAAAAAAAACAAATAAATTATAAGTGTTCAAACAATGGAGAATTTGAACGCGAATGCTTTGTTGTTAGGGTTTCAACCCTAGTTGTCATATGTTGCATGCGTTGGAGCCATCATGTAGCCTTCTGTGAGAAGTAACAGTCAAATAATTTGTTGGAGCATATAAGAAGCCCTACACAACTACTAGGCACTACCTGTGTTGTTACCACTGCTTGCATTGGAGTCAAGTCGCTTGCGAAGAGTATTAGTGAAGATTGAGGTGGTTGTTGGAGGGGCATTTTTCCCTCATTCTTTGTTGTAGTTAGGGGGGGGATTGTTGTTGTGGGATATCCAAATTATGAACTTGGATGAGATCCAAGCCTTTAAGGCCCTCGTTCAATCCTCCAAACCCTTGTCCAAAGTCCTGCCCTCAAAGAAATTCATTAAGAATATTGACGAAATACCTTCGTTGGATCTCTCTCCTGAAGACCCATGCAATAAAGCCCTCATCCCCCATGGGAGAGCGGTCATTGAAAATGTTTGCGGGGATATGGCTAAGCCCAAAAGCAATGGATCTCTAGATTGCATAGTATTGGGATCCAAAGTTGTAGGGTAAGGTTACTCTCTTTGTTTCCAGTAGGGGTTATTTTGTTTTCCTTTTCCTAAATAAAGAAGAAAGAGATCTTATTTTCCGCTCAAGACTTTTTTTATGGGATCAAGAGGAATGTTTTTGGCTCCATGTCCTTTGAATTTCAACCCATAAGTTGAGATTGCAGTTGCACATGTATGGGTAAGGTATTCCTGACTACCTCTTCCATTGTGGTGATACATTTCTCTCAAAAGTATTGGTATTAAGCTGGGTCATTTTTTGGACATCACTGAAGCAAAAGGGGGGCATTTCTCTTGTGCTTGAATCTATGTAGAAATTAATATGGAGAAAGGGATGTCAGAGGTCGTAAAACTTAACATTGAGGACTAGAGCCACCTTCAAGAATTGGATTATGAGCAGATCCCATTCAAATGCAGTGCATATCATGTGTACGAAAATTTTTCCAAGAGTTTTTCAAAATTGAAAGAAGATTGGCAAGCAACAAAAGGCTCATAAATTAAAGAAATGGAGTTCCAAATAGTCTCTATCTGTCACCAAAACCCTCTACATAAGGAGCATAAGCAAAGAATGCCTCATGCAAACTCATCTCCTTCTCTTGCAGCCCCCCCTGCTCTCAGGAAGCACCAATAAATTTGAAACCCTTAGAGAACTAGAAGATACATATTCAGAAATAATAGGGGAAAAGTGTTCAATAATCCCCCCTCTAACAGATCTAGAAAAGGAAGAAATGAGGGACTCTAATTCAATTCTGTCAACTTTTAGGAAAGAGGCATGGCACGTACAAGATGCTTCGTCCCTTGAAGGGCTGGGTGAAATAGTCTACAACTTCATAGTCTTAGATGGCAAGGCAAATCAATAATCCCCTCCACTTAAAAGGGTCTATTCTCCAAAAATCTCAAACACCACTCGTCCCTCTCCTCCTCTCACAAGAGGAAGAAAGACAAACAAAGAAAAGTGAGAAAAGGAAGTCGAATTCAACATCATGTTGGGCTAACAAAGTCAATTGGATTTTTTGTTGATGGGGCTTTAAGCATCTTAAAAGTAATGTATTGTTTCTTCATTTTGTTATGTTCTCAATTTTTGAAGATATACACAAGTAAAGCAGATTGGAACACCAAAAAAAACGTATTTGAAACATTTGGGATTTGTCTCCTAAAATCGTAAACATAATACTAATTACACTGTTAGATGTCATCAACTTCCTTCTTCTCTATATTTCTTACTCTCGACCCGCTTGAAGCCTTTTAAATACAAATCCCCTTAACCATTTATATGAGAAAAAATATTAAAATAAAACATAAACCTCTATAATACAACTTTTCCTTTCATAAAATTAATTAATATTTAAATATTTTCATTATTACTATTAATTTAATTGTATTTAAAGTGTTTACCTTACTTGCATCCGCAAAACTAATAGTATGAAAAACATTTAAAAGGTTTACGTAACTTACATCGCACAACTTTATTTTTTATAAGTAAATGTTAAATCTTAGGTGTGCGTTTAATAGCTTATTTCAATATAATACTACGAATGCATGGGTATGTAGTGTCGTATGTAGTTGTGATATATAATGTTATGATAATATTCTTGAATTCACTATCTAAGATTGTTTTCCAAAAACTATATCTAGTTGTACCATAAGTTGATATAATGCTAGTATTTATAGAGCTCGCGAATTTTTTTCCTTCGAAAACTATTAACGCGAATTTTTTTTCTTGGAAAAAAATTAAATTTTATTTCATGTCAGGAGAAAAGAAAATTACATTTTGTAGAAGCACATTTTCCATGTACTTTCCAACCAAAAAGTGGCCTATATATTTCTACAAGAGAAATACTATTAGTAGTTCATAATAGGTGACCAAAATCACATTGTTTTATACAAACAAGAACCAGAAATGTAGTGCAGAAATTATCAGAAATATCAACATTTGCCATAAGTTCCTATTACATATAATTTTTGCTTTTTTAGTGTTGTTCCATAGATTTTCATTATAGTATCCCTTCAAAAATTCAGTTTAGTACTAGGATTGGATCCATCAGAGAACCTTCAGAAGGTATGTGGAAGTACTCATAGAAAATGTCATGATTTTGCTTGCAAATCATCCACTGTCCTGGATCCAGTCCAATACCTTCTTTCGAAATCTGGTCCGCCTCCATGTTCCTTTCCCTATACGCATGGTGGAAATAGATGTTCTCAAAAGCAACTGATAATTTGTAAACTTCTTCAAGACTAGGAGCAAGCAAAATATTATGACAGTTTTGTAATTTTTTGGCCCAAAAAATAATGATTTGTAAATCCCCAAAGATTTGGATTTTTTTTTAATATTTCTCTTTTGCAAACAATAGCATCAGTTTGAGTGACATTAATTCCTCAAAACTATTTAAACTATCCCCCAGCCCCATTTTCATTTTGAAACAGTGTGTTTCAGAGAGGTTTAGAACCACACCACCGGCATAAACTTGATCATTATTTTGAGAGGCCCCATCAAAGAAGGCCCATGGGATAGATCGATCATGTTGTTCTTTAAGTATGATTGTTGGTTTATTAGTACTTTTATCTTGGGGAAAGTGGGAAAGTATGCTTAAACTCTTAGCCCCAATAATATCAAGGAGGGTCAATCTGTGATTGAAAATTGCATTGTTGCAAGTGATCCAAATCCCACAACATATCAAGAGGGGGATGCATTTTATAGATTTGTTTGTAGAGACTTGTGACCAGTCTCTCCATGCCTCCTCGATCTGATCCTTGTCTTAGTTACAGACTTTATTTAACTTTTCAAAACACACCTTCCAATCCTGCTTGATATAGGGACATTTTAAATTAAGATGAGGGACGCCTTCCTATGTGTTTTTGCATAGAGAGCGCCAGTTTTTCCCCTCCAATAGTCTTGTGTTCATTGTTTACCAATTCAAAACTTTGTTCTTAATGAGGCACCAAAGGAATATGCGATCTTTTAAAGGGAACTTTTGTTTCCATACCCCCTTCCACCACCACTGCTCTTCTTCCCTTTGTTGATCACTGCTCAGTTGACAATAACAAAACTTTGGAGTATAATTACCATATGGAGGATTGGTCCACACCAGTTTGTATGGCCTATCATTGAGACAAATGTGTGCTAACCGAAGTGATCTAATATAGGCATTATAGACCTCTTGATTATCCTCCTATATTTCCAAGAAGCGACACTCCTTCCAAACCTGGGCCTAGAGGGTGGTTAATGCAGGGTCTGTAATTTGATTTAGAATCTGAATTCCCCTATTGTGGAAGGAATCTAAGATATTTCATGGAAGTATATGACTTTCCCCACTACCCGGGAAAGGATCCAAGCCAATCCTGACTTCCAAACCATTTACAATATGCCAAGCTAAGCCATCCTTGATGACATGGAAATAATTTAAGATTGCCTTCCAGATAATTGAGACATTATGTTTCTACTTATTTAGATTTTCTATCCATTCTTCAATGGATTTCAGGAAGATATACTTATGATGCATAACTATAGTCCAAAGACTTTCAGTAGAAATCAACCTCCACCCAACTTTGGCTGCCAATGCCTTTGAGGAAAGAAAGAAAAAAATTAGGCCCATCCGCCCAAAGCTTTGGGAACTGCCAGAGTCTTCTAGTTCACCCATGGCATGAAAAACTTGTCTTGACACCCTGCCCATAGAAATCTGACGCAAATATTCCTTTTCTTTTCCAAAATACCCTTTGGGATCCAAGCTAGAGACATCCAATATACCGGAATAACTTCCAAAACCAGTTTCACCAAAATAAGGCAGTCTACCCTTGACAACCATCTGAAACACCAAAATTTTATCCTCTTCTCTAATTTCCTGTGAGTCGTAACCATTCTGCTTTCCTATAGTCATTTGGTGTTAATTAGATACCCAGGTATTGTATCCTTTCATCAAAGGGTTTTGTTTCAAAATGAAGCAACCTCTTATAGATCTGTGTATCCCCCTCCTCCATGCCATGAAGTGACAACGTAGATTTTCTCTCATTTATAATCATTCTGATATCTCGCCCAAATAACTCTAAAATTTCCATCGGTTTGTGTGCATCCCATGCCTTCCCATTACAAAAGATCAAGACATCATCTGCAAATAGAAAATGAGTGATTTTGAGAGTCAACGTAAGGGCAATACCCAAGAATTATCCCCTGCTCTAGGAAACTTCCAATCCCTTGTTGAGCCCTTCTACAACAAGGAGAAACAGAAACAGGGAAAGTGGGAAGCCTTGTCTCAACCCCTTCTCAGCCCTGAAAAAAGGAGAAGTTGCCCCATTTATGAGGACTGCAAAGGAGACTATTTGAATACAACACATTACCCAATATATGAAAGGAATATCAAAACCTAGGTGGGTAAGGAGAAGTCTAATATAGGACCAGTTCACACAATCGTAGGCTTTAGAGAGATTTCTTTTCAAAGATTGAACCTCAGAGTTTTTGGACCTTTATACTATGTAATCCTTCATGTGCCACACCAATATCCTCATGAATTTATCGACCTTCCAAAAACCTAAATTGTTATTTGGACACTGTGGAAGAGAAAATCTTCTTCAAACGTCTAGAAATCACTTTAGATACATTTGCACAAGAAGATTGGGCAAAAATACTCCATAGCATTGGAATTATCAAATTTAGGGATTAAGGATATGAAGGTGGCATGTAGAGGATCATCCATGAATCCATCCTTCCAGAATTCTTCAACCACCTTTAGGATATCATCCCCTATTAAATCAAACAAGCCAACAAAGAGAGCAAAGCATCAACATTTGTGGCACAAATATGTGTTGAAATGGACATCTCACTAGGGTTTCCTAACTTGATTTTAATTGAAGAAGAGGAGTATCACTTAATGCAAACCTTAGACTACAAAAACATGAGCCCTTCATATTTTGACACTAAATCTCTTACACAAGTGAATAAGGGAAAAAGGAAATTAGCTTATATAGATGAGGAACAAGACAACCTTCTTCAAGCTCAAGATTGGATTGATGAAGAGATTTCAAGGGTAAAGGAGAAACTCTCTAACCACATTAAGGAGCTATAAGAAAGGTTAATTAAGACACAAACATGTAATTTCCCCTTTTTGGAATTTTATTAAAATGCTCAATTTTCCATTTTTTTCACTTTTTTGGCTCTTGACTAGTTTTGATGTCTAGACCTCCAAATTGACCCAAATGCTTCCAAATTTTCTCTTAAGGTACATGACTGATAATATAACTTAAATATAATTCTCATGTATGTTTTTTGACCTCCCAGTTACTTCTACAAACTTGTTTAATGTTCTGTTCAAAGTAGGAGTCTTTATTAGCAAATTGGGGCTCCAATTCCCCCTGGGTAATTGTCGGAAATGGTTTCACAAATGATCCCAAAGTCACTTGAATTTATGAACAAAGGCTGGGTATGTGTAAGGGACATTTTAAAAGTCTCATATGCATCATGTTTCAGTTTATACAGTCTGTTATGACTCTTTCCAAAACAACCCCCAAGTCACAATTTCGACCCTTGGGGAAAATGCACCAAATCTTCTCCCAATGCAATAGAAATGAGTAAAATGGATTCAAATGCTTAATTAATGAACATGATACTTGAAATAAAAATTAATTACAGTCCATTCATCATACATTTATTAGAGATACATTCCTCCATTCAAAATAATAAGCATTACCATGGCATATATCAAAATGGAGTGGAAATGGTCATTGTTTGCTCATTAAAAGTCATTTTGACATACAACTCTTGGGAATTTCGACTTGAAACTTTATGAGAATGAATAACCGAGAATATTTAACTGATTCCAATCATAAATTGACAATGAAAGGCTCTCCCAATTCGAAATCATCAGCATTACAATGGTTCACAACAAGATAGTGGGGAAATGACACTATTTCTTCATTGTTCAACATTTTTACATGAATTCTTTTGGGTATTTCAACCTGAGAGTCTTATAAACATGAAATACAGAGCATATACATCATAACATAAGATAATGAGCATTATAATCTTCCCCAAAGAGATCAATAGCTCACCCAAAGTGCAATCCCTCCATTGGCATGAATATGGTGTGAAAACTGGAAATAGTTGAGAGAGAGAGTGATGCAATAGAAGAATCCACATTATTTCCTGTAGCTTACACCTGAAAATAAGAATCCATTAAATATCCATTAAAGACCTGAGTGGCCTTTCCAAACACCAACTAGGATGGAAATCTTTCACCCTCGAAATTGGCTTAAGCAAGAAAACTAGTCATCCACTGGCTCTCACAATTCACAAATGACAATTTCACAAATGAGTAAAAAAATTATTCTCATGGCTGATCCCTGTATTTTATAAAAATTATTGGTATTCTAAGGTTCCAAATCCAGGTCGAATTGGTGTGGCTGCTCATGCTATGCCATGTGGCCTCTCTCTTCACCTTCCCCCTTCTCCCAAATTTGAGTAGGAGCCTCTTGGCCTTCTCCAACTCCCAATTTCGACCTCCAAGATGCTCTATTCAGGCCTGACATGTTAGTATGTCAATATTTCAGCCTTCATATCTGGCTTGGGTCATAACTGTCATAGAATCTCCATCATTGGTGTCATAGTTGTCATAAATGTAAGGGGAATCTAGCCAAGTGTCCATGAAACTCCCATTTGGCTCTTCCTCTCCCATGTAAGTTACAATTCATCCCATATTCAACCTATGAAGTATATGGACAAGTATATTAACATTATAATCCATACAAGAACATTAGACTTCCTGTATATTCAAATTTGCAAGAGAAAGATACCATTTAACATAGGAATTCTAGCTAGTGTGGGCCCCATAGTCTCCATGTGTCTTCATGCTGTATTGCCACTTCCATTTTATCTTGTATTTATTTAATAAGATCAATTATTAAATATTTATCCCCTTATAATGTCTAAACATCATTTATTATCCCCCTTATTCCAAATCTCAAAGCTTCCACCCCCAACCTAGGAAACTAGTGATTTTCCTCCTTGGCAATTATTTGACTTTTAGCATCCATTTGACAACTTTCATGAATATGGAAAATGTGATTTGGCCATTGTGACCCAATGTAAAATTTGGGACATTACAAATCCTCCCTTCCCAATATTGCTTGTCCTCAAGCAATTTCAAACATGGTTGTTGAAGAACCTGCTTTCTGTATGATTCTTTGAAGTTGCCACTAAGCTTCCCACTTTGAGTCTTTGAGATTCCATGAAGATTTCATAGAGGAACCACCATGCTTGTTGCTGCACTACTCTGATTAACATCACCTTATTAAGTGGGGAATCCATCTCCCATACTACTTGTTTCCCAAAGAATTTGAAATCAATCGGACTAAAAACTATACCAGGGTCCCATTGCTTGCATTGCACTCCAATAATTAAGAGTGCTCTCCAACCCATACCATTTGAAAAGAGAATTCCTGGATCCCATTTTCTTGTATGCATTCTTCCAAACATCATGAGTGCATAATATATATCATCAAATTATATAAAAACATAATAAGAATGTACATCAAGGAGGTGCCTCACCAATAAATCATGAAAGTGCTTATACCTCCCAATGAGTAGACTACCATTTGCCAAGTGCATACAAGCTTCAAGTGACCAATCAAATCTGCTCCAATGACATAGGTGAGGATCCCATGTCCCAATATTCTACTTCAAATATATATAATGTGCATCAATATAATCAGCCATGTGTTCTTTCACCCAAGGAGTGAATGAAGAACCTCCACCAAAATCTGAACCAAATAATGAGCAAAGAAAACATGAAGACTTCAAGGGGATCAAAGAAGTCTCATCAATACACCCATGAATATGTATATCATCATGAAATAACAAAGGATTTTTCTTCCAATAAGAATGTTCTTCAATCACATATCTCTTCACCCAAGTGTGTGATGAAGTTCCTCCAACATCAAATAGACTAGGCATGGAGCAAGGAAAATCATGAGTCTCCAAGTGACTCAAGTGAACATCATAGGTGCACCCATGTAGATGTGTATAATCATAATGTAAACATGGATTCTTCTGCAAATGTAAATAAGATGGTTCTCTAATAATACATCATCAAAAGGAGAAACATAATGTCCATGCTCTTCATGTGGCACCATCAAAAATAAACCTTTCACCCATACTTCATTAGGATGACTGCTGCAAAATTTAGAAGTGTAGGATGTAGGAGAAAGAACCAACTCACCCAAATGATCATTAAGTGCAAAATTGTCACAATGTGAAGGATCCACAGGGGTAGGATTATGCATATCCTTCAAGAGTGTGAAACATTTGTCATAGATTAGTTCCAATGTAGAGGAATCATGTTCTTCTTTAAAAATTGCATACCCTTCATCAAGAGACAATTCAAGTTCCTCTTCAACCACATCAAGTGTTTGGATCTCTTCAAGCACATCTTCAAATACATCAAGTACATTCAAATTTCCAAATTTCTCATGATCCACCATGTCATGAGAATCCTCAATATACCATTTGACAATCTAAAACATAGGAGGAAAAACAAGTGTCTTGCAACTTTTCAAGAAGTTGCTCATTTTGAATTGTGAGCTTATGAATAACTTCATTATTCTTCAAGTAGGATTCATGTAAACATTCACTAAGCTCAATGACATTTTTTCTATAAAAAAACAAAGACATGAAATTACCTTTGATGTTGTACATTGCTCTTTGGATATTTTCCATGTCTTCAAGGAAGGATGGCTCCTCCAAGGAAGTAGCTCTCCAACAAGAATTTGATACCAATGCTTGAGTGTCATGGAGTATGCTAAGGGCCTCTTGGATCTTCTTTTCATTCATCTTTAAGGACCCTTCAAGAAAATGAGGCTCTTGCAAATTAACATCCTCATCTTCTTCCTTCTTGCTTGGACCAACTTCATGAAGCTCAAGTGGTGATGGGGAAGTTGATCTTGTTTCTTCTTCAACTACTACAAGGTATTCATTTTTAGGTTTAATGGAAGTTTGGCTTGCAAGAACACTTTCAAAATTGATCTCTATGTCACCAACATAGAGGTGTGAGCACCCATCAGTAGGTACTCCTTCATAGTTCAAGCATCCATCAGTAGATGTTCTTTGGTCCATGTCCATAGTAGAATTTGTTTCAGAATGATATTCAATAGTTTCAAAGTACTCTTCTTCCTTCTCATGTGATCTTTCCTCATCTTTTTCAAAGTCATTTGGGAGTGAATTTCGATCCTCTTCATGTAATGCCTTTTCTTCTTCATCACTCACAGAAATTTGTAGCTCCTTGGTATCCTCCCTACTTGTGCATTGATTATTATTCCTTAATGAGTTCTTATTTGAATTATTTTTTATAAATTCCTTCAACCAATCATTAAGGTCTTCACGATGAATAGTTTTACGTGCCAATTTGAATGCTTGATTAACCTGCCTGGACATATCATCACCACATGGCTTAATGAATTTCTTCAATTCATATATACCATCCATAACTTCAATAGGTTCCAATACCATGATCTGATACCACTGTAATGTCCCTTTTTTGGAATTTTATTAAAATGCCCAATTTTCCAAATTTTTCACAATTTTGGCTCTTGCAAGTTTTAATGTCTAGAACCCAAATGCTTCCAAATTTTCTATGAAGGTACATGATTGATAATATAACTTAAATATAATTCTCATGTATGTTTTGTGACCTCCCAATTACTTTCTGCAAACTTGTTTAATATTCTGTTCAAAGTAGGAGTCTTTACTAGCAAATTGGGGCTCCAATTCCCCCTGGGTAATTGCCGGAAATGGATTCACAAATGATCCCAAAGTCACTTGAATTTCTGAACAGAGGTTGGGTATGTGTAAGGGACCTTTTCAAAGTCTCATATGCATCATGCTTCAGTTTATACAGTCTGTTATGACTCTTTCCAAAACAACCCCCAAGCCACAATTTCGACCCTTGGGGAAAATGCACCAAATCTTCTCCCAATGCAATAAAAATGAGTAAAGTGGATTCCAATGCTTAAGTACTGAACATGAGACTTGAAATAGACATTATTTGCAATCCATCCATCATATATTTATCAGAGATACATTCCTCCATTCGAAATAATAAGCATTACCATGGCATATATCAAAATGGAGTGGAAATGGTTATTGTTTGCTCATTAAAAGTCATTTTGACATACAACTCTTGGGAATTTTGAAATCATAAATTGACAATGAAAGGCTCTCCCAATTTGAAATCGTCAGCATTACAATGGTTCACAACAAGATAGTGGGGAAATGACACTATTTGTTCATTGTTCAACATTTTTACATGAATTATTTTGGGTATTTCGACCTGAGAGTCTTCTAAACATGAAATATAGAGCATATACATCAGAACATAAGATAATGAGAATTAGAATCTTCCCCAAAGAGATCAATAGCTCACCCAAAGCGCAATCCCTCCATTGGCACGAATATGGAGTGAAAACTGGAAATAGTTGAGAGAGAGTGCTGCAATAGAATAATCCACATTCTTTCCTGTAGCTTACACCTGCAAATAAGACTCCATTAAAGCTCCATGAAAGACCTGAGTGGCCTTTCCAAACACCAACTAGGATGGGAATCTTTCACCCTCGAAATTGGCTTAAGCAAGAAAACTAGTCATCCACTAGCTCTCACAATTCACAAATGACAATTTCACAAATGAGCAAAAAACTTCTTCTCATGGCTGATCCCTGATTTTATAAACATTATTGGTATTCTAAGGTTCCAAATCCATCCATAAACCAAAGCCAATTCGAATTTGTGTGGATGCTCATGCTATGCCATGTGGCCTCTCTCTTCACCTTCTCTCTTCTCCCAAATTTGAGTAGGAGCCTCTTGGCCTTTTCCAACTCCCAATTTCTACCTCCAAGATGCTCTATTCAGGCCTGACATGTCAGTATGTCAGTATGTCAGCCTTTAGATCTGAATTGGGTCATAACTGTCATAGAATCTCAATCATTGGTGTCATAGTTGTCATAAATGTAAGGGGAATCTAGCCAAGTGTCCATGCAACTTCCATTTGGCTCTTCCTCTCCCATGTAAGTTACAATTCATCCCAAATTCGATCTATGAAGTATATGGACAAGTATATTAACATTATAATCCATACAAGAACATTATACTTCCCATATATTCAAATTTGCAAGAGAAAGATACCATTTAACATAGGAATTCTAGCTAGTGTGGGCCCCATAGTCTCCACGTGTCTTCATGCTCTATTGCCACTTCCATTTTCTCTTGTATTTATTTAATAAGATCAATTATTAAATATTTATCCCCTTATAATGTCTAAACATCATTTATTATCCCCCTTATTCCAAATCTCAAAGCTTCCACACCCAACCTAGGAAACTAGTGATTTTCCTCCTTGGCAATTATTTGACTTTTAGCATCCATTTGACAACTTTCATGAATATGGAAAATGTGATTTGGCCATTGTGACCCAATGCCAAATTTGGGACATTACAAAACAACTCAAGGAATGAGCCCTCGTCATCCTTTTGTGTCAGAACACGGTGAACTTGCCTAGATATTTGTACAAATCTCAAACACTTCTTCATTGGATACATATTACAAGGAGAATAAAGATGGTGGATCAAAAAATACAAACCAGGGTCATTCGGAATCAAGAACTCTCTCCACCCCTTCTTCATCATAGAAATACAACACCAAACTACAAGTTAAGAGGACTTCATCTCAATCAAAAGAGATTTTTATGTCGACACCATCTCTATCCACAACAATGAGAGGGAGAGAAGCCCACATAACCTTAGCTCATAAAGCAACAGATAAGGAGGTTATTAAAGGAAATCAACTCACAAATATTTGGGCCCTTGGCAGAGCAACGCCCAAAGGGGTGAAGAAATGATTATTGTTTCCAACAACATTCGAGGATTAGGGTTTGCTTCAAAAAAAAATGGACCTTAGGGGAATTATGCAAAATCAATCTCCTTATATATTCTTCATTCAGGAAACCATGGTATTGGCCAAAGATTCTCTCAGGATTCTCAAGAAGTTTTTCCCACATTGGATCTTTTTTACAAGAGATGCAACTAGGAACTATGGTGGACTAGATCTGGGATGGACCCCTTCATTGTTACACCGTATCCGAGTGTAATTAGCTATCATGTATCTAGGTTAAGGAGGAAGATGTTCCATCTTCGTAATAATAATTAATATATGAATGGATGATTAATTACAATGGATATGACCGCCTTAAATATGGCTTGGCCATCAAATATTGAAGAGACACGTCTCTTCATAAACTATATTTAATATTATTAATTACGATTCCTAATGGTTACATATTTATTTACTATTTCATTGTTGTAGCATTGCCTTCCCCTTAGGAAAGCTTTGTCCTCAAAGCTTAGATTATTGTTGTCGTATTTTCATTCTCATTTTGTGTTGAAACAACATCATTACTTCCTTTATGTCTTCTGTTAAATTATAACTTGTATTAGGTATATGTTTGGTCTTTGCACGATAGTTTGTCAGTTTCCCTTCACTTGTAACTTGAATTTGTACTCCATTCTGTTTATTATTGTTGTCATGTTTTCCATCTACATGAATACGAGGAATATTTTTGTGACCAACCATATCAAACTTCGTTTTAAAAATCGCTTGTCCCACGATACTTAGGATGTCATTACTTAATGTTTGCCTTTTATTACCCTTACGATTTAACTCGAGAAGTGTTGTCTCTTGAGGCTTCTCTCACTCGAAATCACCAGCTAGTGTTACATTTAGGTTTCTCCGGGTCGGTAGAACAGTTAAGGTATAAGATGAATCTAAAATATATGATTTCTTTGACTTGAATTCCTTTGCATATGGTAGGATCCATCTTTTTCCATTATATTAATCGTCATTAATATTATCAACAACACTAGCTTGACTCTTATTACGATCTTGGTCGAGCCCATTTTTATTTGTATCAATTATATTATAGTTATTTTGGTCATCCCTAAGATATTTTGTCTCCTTGTCTTGTTTTTTGTCTTGATTGACTTTGTTGCTCTCATTTTTGTTGTTGTATTGGTCCAACATATCTCAGCTACTGATATGGTTTATACTAGGCATTAGTTTTTGTAATATTTTCATTAATGTATTATGGTTCTGTGTTATGGTGTTTATGTCTTGAGACGTGGTACTCATTTTGTCATTCAATTCTTTTTGTTTCTCGTTCATGACGTCCAATTTCTCATCTAGCCTTCTTTCTAAAACTAAAACAACTTCGGTCTTTGATTTATTTCTTGAGCACTACATTGTTATTTTTAATTTCTCTTCAAGCATTTTTTGTTAGTGATGAGGGCCTTGATGTCTTTCTCCAATTTCTTGATTTGGTCTTTTAATGCAGCGATGGTCTTAGTCCTTATATGCGAATGTGTGTATTTGGACGTTATTTTGGCTTATAGACTGAAATGAAAGACACTTTGATATTTAAGTTAATTATTGTTTAGTAATAATTAACTTATGAGAAATTAATGGTCGGAAGAATAATATTATATTAATAATTATTATTATTATTATTATTATTATTATTATTATTATTATTATTATATATAATTTATTAATTATATCGTCTAACAAAATAAATATTAATAATAATAATAATAATATAATGTTTTTTTTGAATGTAAGTTTGACGCGGAGAGGGATGGAAGGTGGCAGTTGGAAGAGGACGATGCACGAAGGGAAAGGGAGAGGAGAGTGTTAGTTGCAGGAGATAATGAAGTGGTGGAGCGCAGGTGGGCGAAATGGGAAGAGGAGGGCGTTGGTGTGAGGACGTACCAAGGTGGGAGAGGAAGTAGGGCAAGAACGGTAGCTGAAGGGAGAGCGGAGTTTGGAGGTAGAGGTAGGGAGGGATTTGAGCTGGTGGTAGAAGGCGATGGCTAGGGAGGATGTAGTGCAAGGTGGAATGACAACATAAATGGATAAGCGCGTGGGTGGGGGAGAGGAGTGCATGCGAGGAAGGAGTGCGACGGGGGGGGGGTTGGAGATAACGTGATGGCGGGGAGAAGAGCGAATGAGAGGAGGGAATGGGGCCGATGTAGGTGTATGAGAAGCATAAGCAGTGTGGAGAGGTGTGGGGGTAGAGAATGGATTATTTGTGGAGGCACGATGGGGAGCTGCGTAGAGAATGGAGCAGCGGAAGGTCATGGAGTTGTGGTGTTGGGCGAGCAGGGGGATTGATAGGATGGATGGCATGTGGATCAACACGTAGATAGTAGTAGAAGGGAGGTGCATGAGGGGAGGTATATTGGGAGGATGGTTTCCAGAGGGAGAGTGTGGGAGGAGGTGGAGTGGGAACGCGGGAGGATAGGTGGAGGCGCAGGTGGGGAGGAAATGGTGGAGTGATGAGAGGTGGGTAAAGCGAGGAAGAGTGGATGGGTGTGAGGGATCTGAGGCAAGGACGCATGAGTGTTTGGGTAGCGTGAGGAGTGAGAGTGAAATGTGCTGTGATGGGGGGAGAGGCGGAAAGTGCAGCGTGAAGTATGGAGGTGTCGAGTGAGAGCAGTGGGAAAGGAGAGAAAGCTAAATGAGAAAGGGAGGAGGGAGAAATGTTGAAGGTGCTAAGGAGACGAATACGAGATCCAAATAGGAGGAGCAAATCCACTTTGATTCCAATATCACATTGTATCTGAATTTAATTAGCTATCCCGTATCCGGGTTAAGGAGGAATATGTTCCATCTTCAGAATAATAATGAAGAAATAATTAATATATGAATGGGTGATTAATTACAATGGATATGATCGCCTTAAATATGGCTTAGCCATCAAATATTGAAGAGACACTTCTCTTCATAAACTATATTTAATACTATTAATTACTATTACTAATGGTTACCTATTTATTTACTATTTTATTGTTGTAACATTCATGTAGATCGATATCCTCAACAATTTTAAACAACTGCATTATGGCATCCTTATATTCATGTCCTCTTGCATATACCCTTTATTTGATCATTATTTATGACCCCTCCCATGATCACAAACCTTTTTTGGAAGACCTCTCTTCCTTGCTTCTCCTCTCTCTCCCAAATTTGATAATTAGCGGACACCTAAATTTTACCTTATATAATTGTGAATCTTAGGGCACCTCTGCACGACAAGACCCTCTTTCTAGTTTCTTCGAAAACCTCATAACAAACAATCAACTAGTAGACATTGAACCACTTGTTTTGAGTCTCACCTTGTCAAATAATCAAGCTAGAAATGCTCATGTTGCTATGTGTATGAATCACTTTCTAGTCTGGGAATCCCTACTTCTCACTTTGAAAGCCTATTAGTCCTCCATTCTCATGTAAACACACGCATACCACAAACCCAACTCTTTAGATCTCTCATCACTCTCCCAGAATCCACCTACCCCTTTCAAATTTAACCCTCGTTGGCTTCATTGCGAGGAATTATGTACAATCATCCTTACTCACTAGATCCCTCACTCTACTCAGGATGATACTTCGTCAATGGAGGCTCTGCAAAAGAACCTTATAAGTCTCAAAGGGAAAGTCAAGGAGTGGGTATACATCACTTTCAAAGACAATGATTGGGACCTATTCAATGTTGGAATAAAAAATTGCTTCATTCTTGGATGCAAGCTTAGTAAATATTATGGACAGGGATTCCATTAAAAAAATCAATGCATTGGAGAAGGAAAAAACTTGCCTTACAGCATGGAAAGAGGCGAAATGGAAGATGAAGAGTTAATCACTCTAACTCAATGAAGGAAACAACAACATGGCCTTATTTCTCCACCAAGAAAATGAGATAAGGGCTATTAACACAACATGGAACGTCAGGAGATATCAGGGACATGAATGTACATAGTTTGACACAAGCTCAAGAGCAGATGTTTACCACTACAAATGACTCTACTTTGAGGCATCCAGAGAGAATATAAGATACATCATGGTTGTCGCCTCCTTATATGACATATGTCCCTTTGATGAACAATCAAAAGATCTCCAAAAATCAGTCTCTAAGTAAGAAGTCTATGAAGTACTACTATCCTTTCAACATGACAAATCACCAGGACTAGACAGGTGGACAACAAAATTATTTGCACATTTATGGGACTTTATGGCTGATTATCTCACATAATTGGTGGAAGAGTCGCGCTTATCAAGTAAAATACACTCTCCATTTCTCTCTACTTTCATTGCAAATATTCTGAAGTGCCAAGGCCCCTATTGGTTGTGACCACTAACGCCCAATCTCTTTGTGTAACTGCATCTATAAACTTATCACAAAGTTTATAAGTAAGAGAATTAATCCAATATTATATTCTAATATTCGTTAGAGTAATTTGGGTTCTTGGAAAATCGAAACATCCATGACGCCTTAGGAGTTTCTCAGGAAGCCCTACACTCCATCAAGACCAAATCTCAATATGATTTTGTGCTAAAAAATTATCTCTCCAAATCCTTTGTTAAAATCAATTGTCGTTAACTCCACTTAATCCTTACACAGACTGGATTCCCTCACTCCTTTATCAATTGGATATGGGATTATTACCAAAATGTCACATTTTCCATTCTTATTAACGGATCTATGTCCTGTTTTTTCAAACCAATGTGTAGTTTGTGCGAGGGTTTCCCTATGTCACCCTTGCTCTTCGTTATCGCAGCGGATGTTCTTAGATGGTATTTGAATCATAAGAAAGCTTCAGGTGACCTCATGAGTGGAAATATTGCATACACACTACATATCTCACAAATCCTCTTCGTGGATGATATCCTAATCTTTGAGAAGGTGTCCATTGCAGAAACAAAATGTCTCAATTGGGTCCTAAAACTCTTCTCATTAGCCATATGTACAGAGATAAATATTAAAAAAATATCCATTATTATATTCCATGTTCCTATTTCTAATCATCCATTACCTCTCAAATTCCTTCCTTTCACTAAAGGGCAAGTTGGCTCCTATTTTAAATACCTAGGCTTTCTTCCAAAGGCAAATGAATACAAGATACATGACTAGAACTTGCTAGTAAAACAGATCAAGAAGAGATTGGGATCCTAGTACCATAGATGGATCTTGATGGCAAGTGGGATCACACTAATCAAAAGTGTGATAGAAGTGATCCATGTCTATTATATGTCCATGACTCTTATCCCAAAATCAATACTAAATTAGATAAGGAAAATTTCCACTACATACCTATTGTTTAGGAACAAAGAGGACCATAGTCCTCTAGTCTACATATGGGAGGATGGGGCCCAAAGCATATACCCGACTTTTATCAAGTATTGGTTGTGAATAGCCTATAGAGGCTCATTACCCTCTTGGGCCACTAGCAGGAAATCATAATCTAGAAATATATTGCCCCTCTATATGTCATAGCTTGGTTACAGAGCCCTCACTCAAACCAAGTGAAGGCATAATTATTTTGGAGAGAAATCAACAATATTTCTACATAATTGGATAGAATATAGCGTGGAACCATTGCAATGGGCAGTGTATTCAAATAGGGGTGGACCCTATAGTAGGCTTAAATGCACAAGATCTCCTCCCAAGGGAAATGCTTCTGTTAATGCACTCAAAGAATCTTATATATATTTTGGATATAGTAAATGAATATCGAGAAACTCCTTGGTCATCGGGATGGTGAACAATCCATAACATCGTTTAACAAGAACAATTTGAAGAGAATTGGAACAAGTACACAACAGGGCTCACTAACCATCATATTTGGTTGATCGAGGATAAAAATGAGGTTGTATGGACTAAAAACTCAACTGGAAAATCATATCAAGTTAAATTGGGATACAAACTACTTGCAAATGATGATACTGAGAACACCCATTGGTGGTGGTCGAAAATATGGAAGGTTCATGTGCTTGCCAAGTCTAAGATTTTCCTTTAGCTTGCCCTCAACAACAAAATATTAATGTGGGACAACCTTCTAAACCAAGGTCATTTTGGCCTAGGGATATGCTATAAATGCAAAAACAACATGGAGACAATATCCCCCTTGTTGGTATCATGTCCCTTCACACAAGAAACACGGAAACTATCGAGACTAGTAGACACAAACACATGGCCAATATGGGGAGCAGATACTTTATCGACAACATGGAACAAATGGAAAAACTGCTATAAAAATGAATATCACTTCAGGGAACCCTTAATTGTAGCCGGGCCATATGGACCATCTAAATTTGTTCCATATAACAAAATTCAAAATTCCATCGTTGATTGACACAATGTTCATGATCATGTATGCAATCCCACCAACTGAAATAAAGAAACAAAAAATTCAAGAGTTATTCCTATGCTCTTACTTGACAGAATATCTCCACACTGCATTTATGATGGATCTTCATAACGAAACCTGGGAAACAATGGAGTAGGGGGCATGATATGTATAAGAGACTAGTCCATGACATACAAAAGAGGCACATGTATTAACACAAACAACTTCACGGAATTGACTAGTGTCACCACTGCTATGACTCTAGCGTGGGAAAACAACATCACTCAGTTTGAAATCCTCTCAAACTCAAATCTATCGATCGACATGATAAATAAGAGAAACTTATGCACAAATCTCATACAAGTTCGCATCATTCACATGATCGATAATCTCTCTTAAGAATTCATCGATATCTCCATCAAACACATATATCAAGAACATAATATGATCTTTGATCAAAGGGAAAAAACCTCGCGTCCTTTCAGGTGGGATTCTCCTACTCTAACACACATATCACCCATGCCATCTCATAGTCAGAGAGATGAACCTTACGTACGCATGGTCATGAAACCTCCCAGCAAGTCTAATGATGATAAAAGACTTTCTAGATGACAAAATATGTCTTTTATTTACCCATGAAAATATAACATGGTAAGAACACCCAAAAAAAACAATGCAATCCAATCAATATATTATAATAAATATGATTATAAAATTACATTAACATAAGTTTTTATAAGTTTTTTTATTAAAATAATTATATCTTTTAATTTATTAGGAGAATAACATTTATAATTTTTTATCTTGAAAAGAAGATGTTTTATCATATAATCTTATTATCCTAACTACATTATGTATTTTGGTTTATGTTTATGTTTCCGTAGGTATTCATTATGAGTGGAGACGGTAGGAAACCCTGCGTATAGTTTTTCAACCTTTACCTACGTTTTGGACTCTAAGCTGAGTCCATCCAATCAATTGACCAAATACCTGGCAAAAACCCTAAAACCGCTAACCGGGAACACATTATCTTATATCAAAGACTCTTCCTCCTTTGTGAATGTAATTAAAAACTTACGCCTGTCTAAAGAGGACACCATAGCAAGCTTTGATGTGGCATCCTTATACACAAAGGTACCGATGTTAGAAGCAATTGAATAATAAAGGAGATCACAAATGAGGAAATTGCAGATCTTGTAAAAATTTGCTTGAAATCTACCTACTTCTCTTTCCGTGGCAAAATTTATGAACAAATAGACAGTGTATCCCCAATAGTAGCAAACATATACATGGAACACTTTGAAAAGAAATCCATCGATTCATATCCCCTGAAACCAAGTGAATGGAGAAGATTTGTAGATGACACAAATTTTATATGGCCTCATGGCAGAGAAAACCTAGACAAATTCTTCACACACTTAAATAGCTTATCAAACCACATAAAGTTCACCATGGAAATCCAGGAGAATGATAGCATTCCCTTTCTAGATGTCCTCATCACAAAAAAGGAGATGGCTCCCTCACTCATCAAGTCTACCGCAAAAAAACCCATAGAGATAGATACATACATGCGGAGTCACACCATCATCCCTCTCAAAAACTAGGCATCCTCACAACCCTCGCCACCCGAGCAATAAGGATATCTGATGAAGAACATAATAATGAGGAATTAAAACACCTATCTAAAGTAATGCAAATCAATGGGTATAACATAAAGGACATAAAAAAGGCTTTTAAAATAGCCCAAGAATCAACGAATAAAAATAATAAACAAAAACAAGACTACTCCAAGATAGCAATTATTCCCTATGTTCATGGTACTTCAGAAAAAAAATTGCTAGTGTGTTAAAAAGAAAACAAATTAAGACAGTATTTCGTCCTCAAAATTCACTAAGAAACATTTTAGATAAAGTAAAAGACAACATCAACCCTATGCAAAAGAAGGGTGTCTACATGGTACCCTGCTCGTGCGATGACGTATACATAGGTGAAACCGTTCGCTCTATACAAATCAGACTAAAGGAACATTGCGTCGATGTAAAACATGAAAGAAAGAAATCAGCCTTAGAGGAACACTCTTTAAAAACAAAACACCAAATACGCATGGAGGATGCAAAAGTCATAGCATTGGAAGATCATTACAACAAAAGGAAAATAAGAGAGGCTATTGAGATTGAAAAACACATTAAATTTTTTAACAAAGATGATGGGTTAATATTATGCAATTCCTGGAAACCAATAATACATTCCCTTAAAAAAAAGAAAAAGAAAATACTAATGGTCGGCCAAAACAGGAAATGGTTGAAAACAACTATTTATCCAAAAGAAATAACCTAGATTCCATTGAGACACCACACTCCTGACGATGGAGTCAGCTTAGAGTCTGAAACGTACGTAGAGGTTGAAAAACTATACGCAGGGTTTCCTATTGTCTCCACTCATACATTATGTATATCTGTCGAAAAATGCATAATTTTTTTAAAGATAGTTAGACTCCTTTTATTACTTAGTACAAAAACGACCTAATATACAAGATTCCTTGGGTTGGCATATCAAAACAAACTATGCTAACCAAAGGTTTCCAAATAAGTTTGGTAATAGTTTTAGTATCCAACCAAAAAAACACTAGATTTACTTAGAGGGAGGAGACTTGCCCTAATGAAATGTTATATCAGTGTCTTCCCCTTCTATAAAATATCAGAAAAATGTTATATACGTGTCTTCCCTTCCATAAAATACCGAAAAACTTAGTGGTAAAACAAAA
>LPNX010136783.1:828568-840689 GCA_001517045.1 Pseudotsuga menziesii
AAAAAATCAGTCCTTGGTATTCTTTATTAAGAATCAAAGGGCTTTGGTAACAGCCACCCATTGGGGGAATACATCAGCAATAAAAACATCAACAGTTAATACATCATAAGTGTAAACGAAACACGTCCAGAAAGTGTCCGGGGGAATGGAATACAGATAAATGTGATCCCATCAGAAATCTGCCTCATCATATTGGAGATCATACATCATCATTCCTACCTATCGGGAAACATGGGACCAGAGCTGCGGTCCAAAAGAAGCACTCGATCCATAAACATAACAAGTCTTAAATGTCACGCTCAAATGAGCTTAAAGGAGTCACATGTGACCAAAAGGTCATCAAAATATTCAAAAAAACACCCAGAACCAGGAGAGTATGTGAGTGCTTATTTTGAAAGACGGTCTGCAATCCCATTATATTCCCGATAGATGTGAATGATGGAGAGATCTTTGAAGCTCTTGAGAAGCTTTTGAGACTCCCTGCACCAGTGAAGGAGCTCTGGTGGGGAGAGAGCAGATATACCTTTGGCCCAGTGGATGATGACCTGAGAGTCACCATAAATGCGGGCTAAAGGAATTCCCATCATTTGGGATGAGTGTAGAGCTGCCCAAAGTCCAAGGAGTTCTGCTTTTGTATTGGATCCATGTCCAACCCCCAGCGCAAATTCAAGACGGTGATTCTCATTGATATGTAAACAATAACCAACACCCGCTGCTGTAGAAGCTAATGCACCATCAAAGAAGCCACAAGGATAGATCATGAGTGGTTTAGGCCCAATTTGCCTGGCAGATTTTATATTCCTTCCCTTGGTGACAGGCCGTGTGGAAGATGTATGAGCAGCATATAGAATTTGATGTAATACACATAAAATATTAACCTTACAGCCATCAAATACAGCTCTGTTACGAGCTTTCCAAACAGCCCAAATTGTAAAATGTGGGATATAATACAGAGCAGAGCTGTGATGGTAGGAGGCAGCCCAATCTTTAAAAAAAAATTTAATAGAGTCAGCAGCAGGTGGAGTACAAAGCTGCAATTGATCACATACAGCCTCCAATATACATCTCCAAATCGGACAGCTAGTGAAAATGTGGCTGACAGTCTCGAAATTTGCATAACACATGGAGCATATGCCCGGCCCAATTTTCCCCTTCTTCTATAAATTGTCCCAGGTGAGAATTTTATTATTTAAAACTAGCCACGTAAAACATCCAATCTTCCTTGGAAGGGGACACGACCAAAGGTGTGAGAACAGTTGACAGCCCAGATCATGAAGATGTGTATTGACAATACAATCATACACAGTCGCAGCAGTGATCACCCCGTTTAATTTATTATATTCCCATATCAATGAGTCAGGTTCAGTAGATAATCTAATGCCATTCAAATTCAGGCAACTGATAAATGAGTTCCACACATATTTCCAATCCCTTTCGAGATATAAATCTTCAGCAGTATACCAGTAGTGATTTGCATCAGTTAAAGTATTATGTGCCTGAGCAAGAGTGGAAATGCCCAGATCCTCCAAATATGTTTGCAGATCATCAGGGAAGGGAGAGGAAGCAGAATTGCCCATCACAGGATCAATACCAATCAGAATATCATTACCATCCCCAACTTGCCAAGAGAGGTGGGAACCCATCCAAGGAAGAGTTTGGATAAACCCCCGCCAGATAGCAGATACGCCCCTAGTATTGAACTTTTTTTACCGGAGCCAAGAAATGACAGTGGACTGCCTCAGATACTTTGAAATTAAGACTCTATGCCAAAGACTGTCATCAAAAAGGACTCTCCAAAAAGTCTTAAGACAGAGAGCAATGCTAAACCAAAGAAAAATTTTGATGCCCCATCCTTTATATTTCTTTGGCCAAGATAAATCCATCCAGTTAGCAAGATGGTATTTATGAGAATGCCCTGAAGATCCCCAAAGGAATGAAAAGGTAATGCTTCTGAGTTTATGCAAGATGGAAATCGGTAAAGGAGCTAAACCCATCCAGTAAACAGGGATGTTGCAGAGAACAGCTTGAACCAGCACCAACTTGCCTCCTAAAGAGAGAAGCTTGTGGGTCCACAGACTGATTTTCTTTTCAAATTTTTGTACAATCCAAAGCCAATCCTTGACCCTGTACCCCATGGGTTTGATGAAAAATACAGGATACTTGAAACCCACAGTGATAGGGAGCATTTTAAAGGGTACAGCATTGGAGAGATTAATGAGTTCAGGAGCAGGTATGCAGTTATGTAGAAGGAGAGATTTATCCAGACTAATAGACATGCCAGATGCTTTGCAAAAGGTGTCAAGAATCACTTCAAAGGCTGCCCATTCCTTGAGAGTTCCCATACCCAAGAGGATAACATCATTAACAAAGAGAAGGTGTGTCAGGGCAAGGGAAGAGGTGATTTTGACACCACGGATAAGGCCATGACGACGGGCGTCAGAAATTAACAAACTAAGGCCTTCGATGACAAGGATGAAGAGCAAAGGGGAAAGAGGACATCCCTGACGAATGCCCCTTGAGGCAGGAAAAAAATTTGTGGGCAAACCATTGACAAGTACAGCAAAGGTAGCAGATGAAATACAACCCATAATCCAGTTTACAGTTTGTAGGGGAGTACCAATCTGAATAAGGATAAGGTGAATAAAGGTCTAGTTAACCCTGTCAAAAGCCTTAATGAGATCCAGCTTGAGGATAAAGGCACAAAGATTTTTTGATTTGATAGAGTGTAGTGATTCCTGAACAATACCAATAGGATCAACAATCTGTCAGTTTTTTAGGAACCCATATTGTTCCTGGGAAATGCCGAAGTCCAGGAAGGGCTTTAATCTGACCGCTATGACTTTGGAGATAAGTTTATACAGAAGATTGCAAAGAGAAATTGGTCTGAAGTCAGCATAGGTCTGAGGTTTATCCTTCTTGGGAATAAGAGCAATAAAAGTAGAGTTCAGTGAACAGGGAATGGTTCCCGAGACTCTGGTCAAATCCACTATTGAGAGTAGATCCGCCCCCATAAGATCAAAGAAATGAAGGTAGAACTCTACAGGCCATCCATCCAGTCCCGGGCTTCTATCTTTTCTAAAAGATTTCAGAGCAAGTTCAACTTCCCCAAGAGAAACCTGACAGGTAAGGTTTGCAACCTTTTCAGCAGTAATCATCCTGGGATAAAGGAGGATAACCTTTAGCTGGTGTTGGAGACAAGTTCCCCCATCATCTTTGAATATATTAGCAAAGTGTGATTCAGCAAGTGTTCTTAAAGAGGTCTCATCCTCAAATGTAGTACCAGCCTCATCAGAAAGGGACCAAATAGTGTTTTGGTTTCTCCGGCCAGAAGCAAGCATATGAAAGTATTTTGTATTAGAGTCTCCATGCAGGTCCCATTTAGATCTACTTTTCAGCTGCCAGGTGAGAAGAGAATGGTTCAGAATCAATTTCCTCTGAGATCTAAGAAGGGTAAGTTGAGCCAAATCACCTTCCGATAAGATACCACTGAAAGAGCACGAGAGGAGGAAGGAGATAGATTGTTCAATATTGATCAAGTCCCCATCCATAAGGGTCTGTTTATTCTTGATCCACTGTTTTGTTTCCGGTTTGAGAGAGTGCAGCTTGTAAAGGAGAGAGTCAAGAGCAGAATCCATTTCAGGCTGAGAGAGAAGGCACCATTTGGAAGACACCCAGTCCAAGAATTCTTGATCGTTAAGCCAGGACCTATTAAACTTGAAAGGGTAGTTGAATGAGGTCCTATGCCTGCTCCATTCCAGAATGACAGGACAGTGGTCTGAAATGTCCGTATAGTGTGTCCAGACTCTATGGGTTCCAAGCAAAGGAATTAAAGAACCTGAGATAAAAAAACGGTCCAGTCTTTTGCTGATGCTATCAGATCCAACACGGCCATTTCGCCACGTAGGGCCAGCAGATGAGGAAGCCAGGTCCCGTAAGTCAAGGGAGTCAAAAAGTGCAAGGAAGTACCCAGAGAGGGGATCCGGCGTGGGGTTGTGTCCCCAAACCTCAGAAGAGTTCAAAATCAAGTTAAGATCACCGCCAAGTATCAGGTTAGGGGAGCTGAGTAAGCCACTGTTGAGTGCAGCATCCCAAAAAGCTTCCCGGTTCTTATAGGGCCCATAAGAATTGAAGATAGATAAAGGGTAAGAGAGACCTCTGAAAGATGCCTGAAGGAGGATACCAATACATGTATGATAAGCACGGCACCGGACTTTTTGAGGGTCCCAGGATGAGAGGAGACCACCAGAGAGTCCTATGGCATCAGTGGCATAAAAATCCCACTTAGGGAAAAGCTTAGAGAATGCGTATAAAGCAGGGAAGGTGCTACACATGGTTTCCTGGAGAAGGACCATGTCCGGCCTGAGCGAGTGGAAGAGGGTGCGGAGGCGATGAAGCTTGGCCTTACCTCCTAGGCCACTGACATTAAGGGAGATAATCTTCATGGAGCACCATGTTGGGGAGACAGGTCTCTAAGTCCCCGGGTAGCATCAGCTTCTCTTATGCAGGCAGAAAGGGGTATGTACGGAGGAGATGATGTGGAGAGATTCTTATTCCCCTTTTTTTTCTTCGAATAGTAACATTGGAGAAACGAATATAGTTCAGGGGTAAAGTAGTGGGTGAGGTCGGAGTAGATGCTGTGAAGATGGAGAGGGTGTGTTTAAGGGACGGGTCCGAGAATGATGGAGAAGTTGTAGGACTGGAGGGGGAAGGGGGAAGAGTGGGTGAAGAGTCCCGGTTACCCAACGTCAGAAAATCAGCTGAAGAGGTGAGTGAGGGTATCGGGGCACCAGATGCAGTGGAATCCAGGGCTAAAGGCATCGAGACAGCAGAGGTATTAGGTAAAGGATTAATATAAGTTCCCATCGCGGGAAGGCAGTGTGAGATAGCAGTCTCATTTGGACCATCAACCAATGGGGGAGAGGGTGAAGGCTCAAGTGCAAAGGATGGTGATCGGGAGGTGAGAGACGGCTCCACAATAGAAGACGTGGACACCCCAGTCAAAGCTACAGCCGGCGGTAAATTGGAAGGTACCTCACGATCAGAAAAAGGTGGAGTTAAGGTTTTGGACAGAGAATCCTTGGAGTGGGACATTATTAGACCATCAATATCATTAAGATAAGAAACATAAACTAACTCAGTAGGAAAGGAGGACCTTTCATGTGTACCTGGTGGCGACCGGGATAAATTGTGATATTTTATACCAATTGACAGGTGTGAGTCAGAACCCGAATCATCGATATTAGAGCGCAGAGATGGACAATGTCGCCTCAGGTGTCCAGTCTCGTGACAAATATTGCATCTGAAAGGAACCCTGAGATAATCCAGCTTTTGAATTAATAAACGTTCCCCGCAGAGTATTTCCACATCCGTTGGTAACCCTGACGATGTATCCATTTCTACAAGGACTTTCGCAACTCTTTTGTCAAAAACCATAAGAAAATCAGGCTCGACCGCCACGAACCTTCCAATGGTGTTGGCGACACCCTCCAGCACATTTTTATTCCATAAGGGGAAGGGTAAATGGGGAAGTAATACCCATAGGTGTCGCTTGACAATCCTTTCTTTAAGAGGATCAAAATGTGGGTGCCAGTGGTCCAACACCAAGGAGCCAGACCCCATACGCCAAATGCCATCTAATATCTACGAACAGTGGGCCTCTTCTATAAATACAAAGACAATCCAACCCCTGGATAATAAACTGATCGTGGGAACATAGTTTATTAGTGGCTTCCAATTCAAATTTGCCCATTCGATCCATTCAGACCTGTTCATTTGAGCATACTCCAGATGCCCAATCAGAGCACGTGTACAGAGGGTAGACACTCTATCCATGTATATATCGTGGCCAAGGACAAACCTGTAATGCCCCTCCTGAGCCTTGATGTGCTTTGCATTCCTTTTCTGGCAGGAATGAGACCGGGGGATCTGATCCTGCATTATGTCAGAAGCTGTGACCACAGAAAAAAGTTATAATATCGTGGAGTCCACCATAGCCGGACCCCCCGAGGGCAGAATGGAGTAACCAAACGCGTCCACTACCTGGTCTTCAAAAAACAAGGCACAAAAGTCAAACCCCCAAGTAGTAAGACGACAGTGACAGTAGAAGATACCGAGCAGTGACCCAATCCCGGAGAAGAGGACCGTCAAAGAATCATGATAAACCCTGGCAAGGGTAAGAGAACCCGAGAGCCTTCTCAAAGAAACCTAAACAAAGCTTGTTCCAATAACAATGCAACGCCCTCTTCTAGCTAGAGCGGAGTGTTTGTTGCATCCACAAGCATATCCAATTTATTTTGAAGAGTTTCGATGTTTGCCCTCATAGCTTTGATAGTGAAATGAATGTTCTCTTGGAGATGGTTATCAGAATACACATGATTATCATGCATTACTAATGTGTATTAGACAATGAATATTGGTTGTTAACCAGTTTTGATTTGATTTATTTTATTTAGGTAATTGAAATTTTGTATTTAATTTTAGTTGAATTTATTTAAAATTTCATTTTTTCAAATAGAATAACATTCTAGCACTTTAAAAAAATGGTGATTAATATAATTTTTATCATAGACCTTTTATGGAAGATATGATTCTTCTAGAAAATCTACTCTAACTTTCTAAAAAATGGTGATTAATATGATTTTTATCACAGACCTTTTATGGAAGATATGATTCTTCTAGCAAATCTACTCTAACTATCAACTAAGAGATGGCCACTGTTTACATTTTTTTTTGCTATCCAGATATTTATATCTTTGGATTTTATTTGATGTGAGGAATAGACATTTACATAGACATTTCCTTTTTTATGATAGGTAAATGTTTTTTCCTTGGCTTTCTTATATTCCATGTGGAATAGATTATGAACAATCAATAGATTCTATGTTTTTGTTTCAGTTCTTTTTGAATTTTTTGTTGGAAAAGGCTTTCAAATAAGGTGGTAATACATGGAAATATATTCTACAAAATGTAAATTTCTTTTCTCCATGGATGAATTAAAATTTATTCTTTTTCTTTGTGTGAAAAAAAAGAATAACATTCTAGCACATTTTGCTTGGGTATCAAAGTCGTTTTCAAAGTATTATTTAGGGCTTTGACAAGATTCACCTGCCCTTGATTTATAATTATTGTTTAGACTTGTTCAAGGATAAAATAATTTGAACTTCATTGGTTCGTATTTTTAGTGAAGTTTATAATTAACGGAATCATATGAAAGTTATTTGTTCAAATTTAATAACACATGGTAATAATGTGTATTTCCAAAGACAAAAGTGGGGCAAGAAGAAAGTGATTGACCCCTTCTCCAATAAAGATCGGTATGATGTTATGGCACCTTAAACTTTTATTACAAGGATTGTTGGAAAAACCCTAGTTACTAAGACTGAGGGTACACAAAAAACTTCCACTTATGTGCCCCGTTAACCCTACTGGAAAATCTCATCAACCCGGTGACCAACAATTGAACCCAACTTACAACCAATAGACTCAAGGACAATTTTCAAATTCAAGTATCAAGCAACAAATTAAAAAAAAAAAAAACTTCAATACACATTCTACCAATGGATGGATGTTTTCGATATATGTTAGTTGTAAGCCAATATGTACCAATAGTGGTGAACAATATGGTCGAAGTAAGTCCGCAATGAATATTGGATGCAAGCCTGGGTATGGTGGAATGTTGAGCTTAAAAGCATTTCCCCTAATTTTCTCAAGAATGGTGTAAATAAAGGATTCATCTTCTTATGTGGGCGACTGGATATTTCTTTCTTGAGATGAAACTTTACCTTATCCATAAATTTGAATGAATGAGGAATACAATGCTTATCGTGATGTGCCTTGGATTTCTCACTTGCTAACTACAACATCTTGTGTGTTTGTTTCTAAAACTCCAAACCCTATCTTTGAACTTGAGTGCTTTTTTGACCTCTTGTTTGTGTCAATCAGACTAGTCAATCGACTGACTCAATCGATATACATTGAGGGCTCAAATCTATAACAAAATTCAAACGAACGCTTACATGTTGAACTGTGTTGTGCTTGATTAAAGCTATGTTAGATGTATACGAGATTGTCATCCCATGTTACGCAATGCTTGTGGTTGTACATGTGGATAAATTGTACCACTATGTGATTCACAACTTCCATTTGTCCATCGGTCTAATGATGGAACACGGTTGAAATAGATAACCGTGTGTCAATCTATTGTTAGAGTGTTTTCCAAAAAGTGCTGACAAATTTGGAATCTCTATCGAAGATGATTCTAGTTGGTAAGCCATAGTGTTTGCAAACATGCTCTAAGAAGAGTTGAGCATACTGTTGTGTTGTTGTATGTTAAGCCCTAAATTTTGGGCACGTTTTCCCTTATAGTGTGGCAAATTTCCCCCTATATTGTGGTGAATTACATATTATTGATGTCGGCTTGGGTCTATTAGTGTTATTGTACACGTTTGTATCCTATATATAGGAAGGAGATATTTTCGTTTTAGTCATCATTGTATCTTGTCTTCTCTTATGTACTTAGTACATTGTGTAAGGAGGTTCCTCCCTCAAAGAGGATGGCTATTCATATCAGTTCTTCATTATTAAGGCGTGGATTACTTTACTCTAGTCTATTTATGTTATTTTTATGCTATTTCCGGGACTTGGTTGCATAACATTCGGTATCAGAGCTCTTTCCTCGCGACTGGTTTCTGTAAAACGAGTTATCTTGGAATTTTCGCTACAAATTGTTTTCTGAAAGTCTTAAGAGATCTAGGATATAAACCCACCTATAGAATAAGTCGATTTATTTCCAATCCGGAATTTAGGTCCTGAGACATCACAGTTTTGGAGATTTTAGCCTTGGAATCTAGGGTTTTTTACTAGTTCAAAAACTAGTCTAAAACAGGGGTTCTGGGGAAAAAGACCATATTTGGGGCATGCAAGATCCAAATTGAGAGAGACCTATTGCATAAAAAAGAAGACAGACCACAGTATTTGTGGTATGGTTTTCAACTTCATATACAAAATATTGGACACATGGAATACCGTACAAGTTCGCTCTTCTGAAAAGACAAAAAATAAGAAGTGTTGGGAGATTTGTAATAACTTTCTAATAGAGCATCGGAATTAGGTCATACCCATAGCATTAGAAAGAGAAAACATCAAGTTACCACAAGCTAAAGTCTCAAATCTAAAGGACCCAAAATTTCAATTTTACCTCAGTTCCAAGTCGACCATAAAACAATCTTCCAATTAGGGTTTAAAAAATATACACCATTTTGAATTTGAATAACTTTGAGTAAAAGGATATATTTTTGGTGAACCCTATGGTTTGAGATGTATATATATTGTTCAAAATTCCTCATAATGGAAGTGGAAAAAATCACACTCCACTCAAAGCACTGAAGGATTCATCCCCAATGTACGAAGAAATGGAAGAACTATCTTTTCGAGTGTCCCAATTGGAAGATATGATTAAAGGGACCGGGGAAAAAAATGAATTAGTTAAATTAGAGGAGAAGTTGATGGAAAATATGAAAGGGTCTGTGAGAGAAACTTATTTACCATATTTAGAGGAGAAGTTGATGGAAAATATGAAAAATATTGCTAATATCATACAAAATTCAAGGGATACTCCCCTTACAGGTGATGATGTGTTCCAAGATACTTAAGAGGATAAAGATAATGTCCATATTGAGAAATCTTACATGAATAAGATTATTCCACGAGGAAATGATTTTGGTAATGGAAGTCATCAGGGATGGTCACCAAGGGGTACCCAAATTCGCAAGATAGACATGAGAAAGTTTGATGGCAATGATCCAATAACATGGATATTCCAAATGGAGCAATTATTTGATCTACACCAGGTCCCAACATTGCAAAAGGTAACTATTGCATCATTATATTTATATCCTTGTCAATTTCTATAGTACCAATGGATTTGTGACCATAAAATGGACTCTATTATATCTTGATATATATTCACCAAAGAATTTATTGCACATTATGGGGATAAGAATAGCCACACCTTCTTCAGCCAATTAATAAATCTCAAGCAAAAAGGGCCATTTAGAAAGCACATTAAGCAGTTTCATAAGCTAACTCTCAGAGTGAAGAATATATCAGAAGATAATTTGTTGGATCTATTTATTGGAACCTTGAATGATAACATTCAACATGAGGCGTGTCTCTTCGAACCACCATCCTTGGAGAAGGATTTTATGATGGCAAGGAAGGTTGAAAGTAAAAAGATGGCGGTGGGCACTAGAAATACCACTTCCAACACATATAGAGAGAATGATGTTCCTTCTTCTAACCTACCTAATAGATTGTCACCTCAACAACTATAGGAAAGAAGAGCAAAAGGTCTATTCTTTAATTGTGACAGCAAGTACAGTAAGGGACATAAGTGTGGAGAAAATAAATTATTCTGCATAGAATGTGAAGAGGACGAACAAAAAGATTAGGAACAACTACAAGGGGAAGAACTAGAAGTGATTACTCCCACCATATTTGGTCATGCTTTGGTTGGACTTAGCACTCCTCAAACTCTAGGATCGGGGGATATATCAAAATTAATAAGGTAATAGTGTTGATTGATTCTGGTGGTACTTGTTACGAAGAGAAATTCCTATGGCTTGGGGTACCACAACAGACAGCTTGACTCCATAAATCAATCCTTTCCAATATGAAATAGAAATTAAATATCTAACACTAAAGGATTAGACCTCGTACCTTATTCCGGACGGTTGAAGTAGATCCCCGTTGAGCTTTCGAACTTCAGCTTGAATTGATAGATCACTTCCTCAACAACAAGTAAACAATCCAAGCATACTATATATATTGGTGTTAGATCTATTCTAGCATATATAATCAACAATGTATAAGCATTTGAAAACATCCATGGATAAAATATTCATTCAAACATACATTATTGGACAGGAAAAGATATTTCTATTAATATAAAATTAGAGGTTACAATGGATACAACCTCTGTCAGCACGTCTGCGAATCGGAGAAACTGAATCCCCCACTTGGGCCTGCACCACCTCAATCCTCCATCTCTCGATAGCAAGCTCACAAGCAAAAGGAAAGCTTGGAAAGAACACAAAAGTGCTCCAAGGGACAAAGGGATGCAAACTCAAGCATAAGTTCCGGCAACAATGGACTATAGTTTCTTTGCTCTCAATTCTCTCATATGTCTTCAATGTACCATAAAGTTCCTTATATAGCTTTTCAAAGGGGTAATGAAAGGTCGAATCTGAGCGATCTCAAGGCATAAGGAAGGCCAGGAGTCAAGTGAGTCGGATCCATGTCAAGGAAAACTCCCAAAGGATTTGGATTATGCACACACATCCCGATGTACACGGTTTTAGGGGTCAAACCCGCGTATACACTCGATTAAGGGTTTAAAAGTCGCGTATATCAATTTACACATGTTTTTAGGGATGGTTAAGGAAACATCAAAGGACAAAAAATGGTCCAAGGGGTCTAAGGAGTCTGCAAAGGGACAGGGAAAGGCCATCCAAAGTGTGATTCACCTGGAGTGGTAAAATCAACTATAACAGTACTCATAATTTCATTCATTGTAAGGGGTGGCAGGTGCGGGGGGGATTCTCTTGAATCCCGGAGGATATGTAGAACAAACCTTCGCGTGGGGGCTAGGTAACAGAACCAACAATGAAGCAGAGTGGCTGGCTCTTATCCAGGGCCTTCATCTACTGAATACTAAGAAGATTCGCAAGGCCTTGATTTTCGGGGATTCCAGGCATGTCATCTACAAATTGATCAATGGATATCCTATTGGAGCTGTCAAATGTCGATGCCTATTTGAAAAAGCCAAGCTTCTCATGTCTAGTAACTATGAGGCTTTCCATATCCTTCGACATAATAATTCAGCTGCAGACAGTCTGGCTAATGTGGGAACCTCTCTCCCACAAGGTCATTACAGCCAGGATGGAAACCATCCCAGCCTCAAATTCATTCCTTAAATGCGGTGTTGGAAGCTCCCTTTCCGACCTATCAATAATCAAATTCTTCTACTAAAGAATTTACCCCTCCTCCATTTCAATAAAAATCACTTAGCCCCCCCCTCCATTCTCCCCTCCTTTTCTTCCTCCCCTTATCCCTCCTTCCTCCC
>LPNX010136783.1:840810-984260 GCA_001517045.1 Pseudotsuga menziesii
CCTCCACGACGGCTTCATGCATTTACTCCTTCGTCCTGTCCTCTCAACTTTTCAAGTTCAGCAGGCATTAATATCTTCAGGCCTTTGATTAAATATTATTGTCCCTCACACGCTTGCTCTATCGCTGCCCTTTTCCTTATGCCGTCTCCTCGCAGCACCATGCATTTCTCCTCTGCTCCGGACCTCTCTGGTTCTCCTGAAGCAGTGCGCATCGTCTTGAATGTGGTGGCAAGTATTGAAGGAGGGAGGTTGCAGGGCATCCCGTGGCAAACCCTCCCTCTCACTCGTTCTTTTGTGAAGGAGAGGCTTGCTCTCGCTTCCTTCACCAATTGCCATTGCAACTTCCCCTCTGTGTCTTGGTCTACATGCTCGGGTTTGGGTTTAAAGTCTGCGCATTCTGGTAGTTTCAGACGAGTCTTGGGTTGTCTCTGCACTGGGTGGCAGGAGGGTTCTGTGGGAACACTGGCTTACACTGAAAGGCACGGAGGTATTGTGTTGCAGCAGGAGCTTGCTGTTCTGAGTCATCTTCTCAATTTTCCCTTGGCTGAAACTCAGGACTGTGTCCTTGCTGCTCGTCCCTTACACAGCCAGTTTGCTTGCATTGAGATCTCTGCGGAACCTGTGAGAATGGCTCAAGCTGGAGATAACGCAGGAATAATGGATATTAAGAAGAATTTGCGGTGCTTGTACGAGATGGTTGCAATTGGAGTCATGGACAACAAAGAAATAGCTCGGGAAATCAAAAGCATGGACGAAACTGTAAGTTATACTTCATTGCAAATCAGTAACCATGACTCCCGGATTGATGACAATGAAAGTAACCTACGAGAGATGATGGGGAAAGTCGACAGGATCCAGGAAGATCTTGAACGTTTGATCACCATGAATCAGGGAAGCAGAGTGAATGGAGCAACTGCAGAAGCGGAGCACCCAATGGAGGAAGAATTAGTAGTGCAGCCCAAACACTTCAGAAGCAACCCTTAGTCTTCTCTTTTTATGGATATATGTTTTTCTGTCTCTTCTTATGTAAACAATATATAAGGGTATATACTACCCGAGACATCAGCTACTTTGGTAGAGTTTTGTATGCTGTTTTTTGGAGAAATCTTAGGTTAAGCCTACTGTGCACCAATTTTGATTTACAGGATTACCTTTCCATGCTACTACTGTAATGAATGGCTGTGCACAGCCTGTTTTATAAAATTATTTTTTAGTTTTTGTTAAAAAAATAAATTTCATTCATTGTAAAGCAGCCAAAGATCACAATTACTTTGAATATTCAACACCAAAATTTAAAGTAATGATTGTAGATGGAGGAACCATCAATTGTTCAGGGAAATGCCATAATATCAATCTTACTAAGGGGGAATATGTATTGAATAGTCTCATGATTGCTATCCCAATGGGTGGTGTTGATGTTGTATTAGGGGTTCAATGCTTACAATAATTGGGATTGGTGGCTTTTAATTTTCAAAAGATTTTCATGAAATTTTCCTAGGAAGGAAAATAATTTGTGTTAAATGGTATCACAGGGCAACCAATCAAGGTGATTAGCTTTGATGGTATGACACAATTGTTAAAGAAAGTACAACAAGGTGTATTTCACAGTTATGCTCACTAGATGTTCAAAAATCTAAGGCTCTTATTTCTCTGGATTTCCAAAGGGTCCTTAATAAGCCTTCCAAGGTATTTGAAGATACGCCAATAAGTATTCCACCTATTAAAGATATGGACCATGCTATTCACTTAATTCCAGGAAGTGTTTCTCCTAGCATTAGACCTTATAGATACCCCTATGGCCAGAAGAATGAAATGGAGCACATGGTTGAAGCAATGGCAAGAAAATCTACATTTCGATCAGTGGTAGATCGCATAGAGCACAAGCAAGCAGTTCTCTAAATCTTGAAGATGTCAACAAACACGATGAAACAACAAGCAGATCCACACCATCGTCAAATGAGTTTTGGAGAAATAAAAATCATACGGGACCCTGAACAACTCATCGAAACAAGGACCAAAGAGCTACGAAATCATACTATTAATGAGTACCTCATTAAGTGGAAGAACTTACGAGTTGCAGATTCGACATCAAAAGATGAGTCCTTCATACATATGCATCCAAACTACCTAAGTGTTGAGTACAACGCTTGTTTGAAGGGCAAGGGCATGTTAATCCCTAAATGTTGGGCACATTTCCCTCTATAGTGTGGCACGTTACCCTCTATACTATGGTGTATTACATATTATTGATGTCATCTTGGGTATATTAGTGTTATTGCACACCTTTGTCTCCTATATATAGGAAGGGGATATTTTCATTTTAGTCGTCATTGTATCTTGTCTTGTATTATGGATTAGTACATTGTGTAAGGAGGCTCCTCCCTCGAAAATGATTTCTATTCATATGTGCTCTTCATTATTAAGGCATGTATTACTTTCTCCTAGTCTATTTCTGCTTTTTTTTTGCTATTTCTAGGACTTGGTTGCATAACATTGTAGTCTTCTTGTAAGGAATGAGGATAGCCATTTTAGAGAATCTATCAACCACTACCAGGATTGCATCATGACAATGTTTGGTGACAGGATATCTAGTCAAGTATTCCTAGGAAATGGAGATCCATGGTCGAATTTGAATCCCAAAAGGGTGTATACATACCCTGTCATCAATTCAGTGGCTTGGTGATGGCACAAATTATACATGACTTGATATACTAGTCAAAATTCATCTTAAGTGAAAGCTAATAGAAATAACTCTAAAGTACTAGAAGAGTCTTTGTCACTCCAAATTGACTCGTGCTTCTATCTATGCTCACTTATGCTCACCTAGAGGTACTGAGAATTGTTAGAGCTTGTAAAACAAATTTCCTTCAAGTGGTAGTCAAGAGAAACTAATTAACATATCTGGAGTTGTCGATACACCGAGGGGAAGTTAGTGTATTCTTCATACAGTCGAGGCTGAATAATGGTGTCATAACTATGTATACTTAACACTGTAAGAAGTGAAGTGGCTAGTGGTCGACTAAGGAAAACGACTGCTACATTGGATTTTCCTTTCTGATGCTTAATTACCAACTGAAATTTCTGTAGGTAACTAATCCACTTGAGTTTTCTCATCATCTGTAACTTAGAATGTGACAGAGAAAACTACAGAGGATTATGGTCTATATGAATGATCATTTCTTTGCCTATAATGTAGTGTCTCCATTGCTTAAGTGCTTGTACAATGGCATATAATTCCCTTTCATAAGTCAAATACTTGCAAACAGTTTCGCTGAAAGTTTCAAAATGGAACGCCACTAAATGACCTGCTTGAGTAATCACGACTCACATGGCATAGTCTAATGTGTCGATCTCAATTTCAAATGATTGATGCAAATCAAGTAACATGACCATTGGATTTGTGCAAAGCTTGTCCCTAAGTTGTTCAAAAGCTTGTTGTTGTGTTGTTGTCCATTTGAAATATGTATTTCCACCTCCTTTAGTCAACTAATTCATTAACCAAGTAATGTAGTTGAATCCCAACACTAATCAACGATAGAAATTTTCTAAACCAAGGAAACTCCTTGGTTCATGAATGTTTATTGGAGTGGGCCATTCCTTGCTAACTTGTATCTTTTATAAGTAAACACAAATGTCTACTGAGTAGATCACATAGCCCAAGTGTTTGATACTCTTCGTTGCAAAAAAATACTTCTGAGTTCAAGCAGATTTTGTGTTGTTAAGCACTTGCTAAAGCTGCTACAAATGCTCATCCTATGATCTGTTGAAAACCAGGATGCCATTTAGATAATAAATGGCACATTTTCCTACAAAAGGTCTGATAACATCATCCATATATCTCATAAAAGTTATAGGTTCGTTAGTTAAACCAAAAGGCATGACCATTCAAATAGACCTTCCATCATTTTGAAAGCAATCTTCCATAGATACAAGGACTCTATGAGATTTTGATGATATCCCAACTTGAGGTCGAGTTTGTAAAGAATTTGGCATCTTTCAAATAATCAAGAAAATGATCTATTCTATGAAGAGGATATTGATTCTTTACGGAAATCTTATTGAGAGCCTTGTAGTCTATGCACATGTGCCATCTCCCGTCTTTCTTAGGGGCTAAGATGACTAGACTTCCACAAGGAGAGGAGTTTGGTCGAATATGCCCTTTGTCGATAAGCCTTAAAATTGTCTACATATTTATTCATTCTTTAAAACAAACTTTGTGTAAACAAATTCTTTGGGCAATGAAAAACCATGAACAAGTGCTTTACGTAGTAATGTAGCGGTACTCCAACTGGACCTTTGAACACATCTTTGAATTCTTCAAGTACTCTATCAACTTGTTGTTGTTGTTGTTGATAATTTCGGTTGGTGGAGAGTCGATTGGTTGTTGTGATCCTCTTGGAATGTTGAGGTTTGATCACCAATAGCAAGAACATTTTAGCACGGTTGATCAATGTTTTAGCTTGTTTTGTTGAAACCATTTCGACTGTCAATGTGGGTCGACATTTAGGAATGCCATACCATTGATTCTGGATTTTGACAATCACTTTATGTGGTATAGAATGATAATTTCCATGTGTGTCCCATAAGTAGGGTTTCCCCAAAAATACATCAACTACTAAGAGTGGTGCTATATCACAGAGCACCTCATCCTGAAAAGGCTTGATGAAGCATGCAATTTTGTAGTTTTGGGTGATCTTGAATTCTTGTCCATCCTTCATCCAACTGATGTTGTGAGGTTGTGGATGCATAGTAGTAATAAGACCCAATTTCTTCACAACTTATTTAGAGACAATGTTATTTTGACTATGATTTTCCACAATCAGATGCAACGTGTTATTTTGTACCCATATCTGTGTATGGAATAGTCCTTCTCTTTCCTCTTCATTGACGGGGTCAATTTCATTAGGGTTATCGAAGTTGATGCCAATATAGTTGAGGATTCTAGGTATAATTCCACGATAGATTTGTAAATTGAGCTTGAGTCAGAGGTAGACCTTTGTGTCAAGAATGTCTTATGAGCTTTGCATTGAGGTGCATCATGCCAAGCTGAATTGTGTTAATCACACCATTTCCCTGCAAGGGGTTGTTTATCGTGTTTTCCCTTGTCTTTTATGGAAGGCTTCTTACCATGATCTTGCTTCTCTGAATTAGTTTGAGTAGACTGTTTTGACTTGTCGGAGTTAGTAATAGACTCAGGTTTATTGTTGAAAGGTAAACCTGTCAATTTGGTTAAAAACTGTCCTTTCGCCTTTAATTTCCCCTCAATCTTGATAGCGCAACGAACTGCTTCTTGAGAGTGCCAACAACAAGAAATTCCATCTCTAGTTGGATATAAGGAGCTAATCCACTAATATACTTCAATACAAGCAACCTTTCATCCTCCCTAATACCAAGTCAATCCATTAGTCGGTGGAATTCATTGATATAATTCTATATAACTTGATCTTTCCACTATCTTAACTGATGTCGTTTCTTATACTGCTATTCTATGCACTTGGGTGGATAAAAATCTATGTTTACATGTTCAACAAATTTTTCCCATGTGTCAATGGGGTGGCCTTCTTCTTCTCATTTAGTTGAATGATTTTCCCACCAACAATCTACAAAAGTCAACATCTTTAAAGATGCAATGGTGATTTTCTCGACCTTATAAAATTTATTCACATAGAAAAAATACTCTAATTGTTGTATCCAATTGTCGACAAATTCTACATCAATCTTCCCTTCCAGATTTGGTATGTCCATGTTCATTTGTACCTTGAAGGGATAACCTTCTCGAAGGAATATCTCATTGGGTTTATAGCCGAAGACGAGCCTAATGAGTTGGTAAGTTGATTAAGTATATCATTGAAATGCTCATACATTTCAATTCACTATGGAGCGAGTGCTTGCTCTATGAGTTATTTAGTTCCATTACAAGGAGATTTATCCTCTGTTTGTTGATGTATTTGTAACTTTAGAATGTATTCACTTGTATATTTCTTATTGTATTTCATTATACCCCGACGGAGATGTTTGTTCCTCAGATCGGGAGAGTCATTAATATAATAAAGTCATGTAAAGTCATTGAGGTTAACTCTCTATTGTAAGTCGGGCCAATAGTCCCCACAGTTGAGGGGGTTTTACTTTTGCTATTGGTGCTCATTCTATCTCTGAGGAAGTTGCGGGGTTTTCTCCTTTATGGTTTCCTCGAGGAAAACTCTTTGTGTCTCTTGTCTCTTGTGATTATTGTTGTGCATGTTATTCTCTCAGATAAGATCCTATATCATATTGATTAAATAATAAAAATCTAACATGGTATCAGAGCTAACCTGAGAAGAAGACACTGTGCAGCTGTGGAAGTTAGGGATTCTTATTTTTTGGGTCTCCCTCCACAGATCATCAGCAAAAAGAGGCTAGGATAACTCTCCATTGAAGGGCACATCTTTATGTCGAAGCAGAATATGATTCTAATCATTTTCAGTTTTTTACCTACCACTACAGCGAGAAATTAGGGTTTTTTCACATAAGAGGAATTTTTGAGTGAGCCCAGCATAGGATTTCTCTCCTCCTCAAAATCTAAATTTAGAGACCAAGATCGAAATTTTTGGTCAGGTAAAACTCCAGGAAAGTCAAACCCTAATTTGACCTCGGACCAGAAAACCCTAAAAGAATAAAACTAGTCATTTTGGTGCATTCGCTATATCTCGAGATTGGAGAAGGATCAGGAACATAAACTTTTACATGTCGAAGATAAATTCCTGATGTACCATGTGTAAAAGTTTCAGCCTCCTATTCGCTATATTATGGGAGATATGATTCCTCCAAATCAGGGTTCCAACCTCTCCCGAGATTCATCCCTAAACATGACACCTTGGAGAATTGCTATATCTCAGGATACGAAGGTCCAAATGAAATTTCTCAAGACGTTCCAGATAGGGCACGGACTTTACTTTCTATGGTAAAAGTTTCAGACCCCAAAGGTGAAACAGTGACACGTGGCAGTCTGTACAAGTTTTCTATGAACAATCCTGAAATAAGTCACCGTAGGAAAACTCTCATAAGCCCCAATTGGTGAAACCAATTCTGCTCAAACCTGCGGTGTTGGAAAAAGGATAGATGAGGCTACCTCAGTGCTAAGTTTTAGACATAGAGGAGCAGTACTTTTGGATATATTGTGGAAACAATATCAGGAAATTCTGTAGAAGAAATTGAAGAAAACTGGGGCATCAAATATTTTGCAGTTCTGATCACAGTTTTGGGAAAATGAGTATGATGCTCAACTCGCCTTGAGGAGGCGCATCTTTCTATCCAATCGGATCTAAGAGATTCCAAGTTTTGAAAATTAGGGTTTCTCTGAAAAACCCTAGATCATCCAAATTTGAAACGAGGATGGACACCTCAAATCGGTAAGATCTAATCTTTTGCTATTTACCTTTGAGGTTCTCATTTCAAAATGACCTATCACACCAGCTTGATGACAGACTTGGTAAAGCTAACAACTTCCAAGTATGGAAGTATCGGACCTCCATGATCCTTGAAGAAATTAACTTGGATCAGTACTTCATTAAGAAATTTCTAGGAGCCAGAGGGAGATGAGGCTAAGGCTAGAGCTAAGAGAATCATTACAGATTCTATTAAAGATCATCTCATCCCTCATGTGTCATCCTTGAAGACACCAAAAGGAAGTGTTCGATGCTATGACGAAGCAATCGAAGAAGAATAAGATATTGTTATAACCACCTTGAATGGCCTCCCAGGATCATGGGATTAATTCATTCGAGGAATGTGTGCCAGAAGGAAGTGTATACTACTAATATGCATGTGATGGGTTAGTAGCCCATGGTGCTATACAACTCTCCATTTCTACTTATATGGAATGAAACCTCTTTGCTGACATATTGGATTAGTGCACAATCTTAATGATGTCATGGTCGAGTTGGAAGGCATCTAGAAAGTTTTCATGAGATATGGATGAATGTTGTATTAGCTAAAATAGTTGCATGTAGGAAAGATCGCGTACAATCGCCTACAAGAAAAGAAGGATGAGACTTGTTCCAAAGAACAAGTAATGACAGTTCAAGATTCACTCCAATAAGCATACATGAAGAGGAACCTGAAGCTTCTCGGGTCAAAGACACCATAGCGAAAGAAAAAGCTTTAGAAGAATATAAAGAGAACGGTAGATCCACCTCGAAGAGATGAAGACCACCTTGGGCACGAGAAATAATCCAAGATGAAGAATAATATGACGATGCTTTCAAAGAAAGAAATTAGGCCTTGTACGAGCTCAGAAGGCACCCATGGGATAACACATACATGAGGAGCTTGAAGATCATCTAGAGTGATGAGGATCTTAACCTTTGCTACAATGTTGAAGATGAAAGCCTATAGAGGATGACAAGCTCACAGATGGGTGTGAGAAGAACTTTTGAAAAGGTTCAAGATAGAGGATCTTGGTATCCAATGACCCTAGATGGATGCATAGAATATTAGTAGCAAAGGAAGCTACTTGTCACTCCAGTACAAAATGTTTCAATACATAGAGTACTAAAGGCAGAGGGAGAATGATGCTCCACTTTAGAGGGAGCGACTACAAAAGATGCTGAGGTTCGACATGGTATGATAGGATGGAAAACTTACTGATGGATCTAGGCTTTACTGAGAGTAAAGCAGAATCCAACCTTTACTTCAAGGTTGAAGGCATAAGGCTAGTGATGCTCCTGTTATATGACCTGTTCCTGACAGGAAAAGAGGAACTCATTAGATATGCAAGAAGGAGATTTGCTGTCAAGTTCGAGATAAAGGACTTGGGTATGATGCACTACTTTCTAGGCATGGAGGTGTCACAGAGTGCAGATGGAATCTTCCTTAGACAATGGAAGTATGTAGTAGAGATCCTGAAAAGGTTCGGGATGATAGACTGCAAGGCCATGGCCACACCTATGGCATCGAACCTGAAGCTATTGAGTGATGCTTCATCAGAGACGGTTGATGCCACGATGTATCGTCAAATGATTTGTTCCTTGATGTACCTGACGAATACGAGACCAGATAGTTTCTTTGTCGTGAACACATTGAGCCAATTCCTGACTGATTGCTGCAAAGCATATACCGAGGTACCTGAAGGGTACAATTGATTATGGGCTCAAGTATGAAGCGAATCAGAAGATTAACCTGGAGGGTTATGTAGATTCAGATTGGGCATGCAGTGCCATTGATAGAAAGAGCACTTCAGGGTGCTGCTTCAGTATGAGATCAGGTGTGATCTCTTGGTTTAGTAGGAAGGAGTCTTGCATGGCGCTGAGAACAGCTGAGGCAAAATATGTTGCCACTTGCTCGACTATTTGGGAGGTAGTATGTTTCTTTTGAAAACTACTATTTGATTTGATTGATCTGACTTGCATTTTTGTATGATGCAGAGAGGAGCAGTGAAGCTCTAGTATGTGATCCAGATTGAGATCTCTCGAAAGAGGGAGTTCTAGCATAGTCGGTGAGACATGTTGTCTGAGCATAAAATCCTGGTGAAGCTCGTAGGTTGCTCAGACGTAAACAATCTTGTAGGTTGTCCTCGGATGTAATTAGTCCTAGCGAAGCTTGCAGGTTATCCTTGGACGTAATCAAACCTGATGTAATTCTATGCTAGAAATGGCCAGAGTGAAGTTTGATTACTTCAGGGAGAAGCTTGGTGTTCTCTAGATCGAGGTTCCCTCCAAGGGGAAGTGATGAGTCCGTGAGCCCTTCCGACATGGTGGTAGGCTAGGCCTCCCATGGTCAGATGTAAGTGTTGAGCCCTTCTGACATGGTAGCAGGATTGGTTCCTCCCATGGTCAGCTGTAAATGATGTGCCTTTCTGACATGGTGGTAGGATTGGTTCCTCCCATGGTCGAATGTAAGTGCTGTGCCTTTCTGACATGGTGGCAGGATTGGTTCCTCCCATGGTCAGATGTAAGTGTTGTGCCTTTCTGACATGGTGGCAGGATTGGTTCCTCCCATGGTCAGATGTAAGTGTTGTGCCTTTCTGACATGGTGGCAGGATTGGTTCCTCCCATGGTCAGATGTAAGTGTTGTGCCTTTTTGACATGGTGGCAGGATTGGTTCCTCCCATGGTCAGATGTAAGTATTGTGCCTTTCTGACATGGTGGCAGGATTGGTTCCTCCCATGGTCAGATATAAGTGATGAAGACGTGAATACCTACGTGGAGGCTAGGCCTACATCCAACAAGGCTGGCTTTGTAGAACTTCCTATGACGAGTAGAATTGAGAGATAGCACCATTTGCTCGAGATAACAGAAGCGGTGATGATGATGATCTGGCTTTGATGATGATCCAGTAATGAAGTCTTGTGCTGATGAATTGTGTCAAGAGAATACCTTCCTAGTTAAGAGGGAGTGTTGATGTATTTGTAACTTTAGAATGTATTCAATTGTATATTTCTTATTGTATTTCATTATATCTCGACGGAGATGTTAGTTCCTCCGATCGGGAGATTCATTAATATAATAAAGTCATGTAAAGTCATTGAGGTTAACCCTCTGTTGTAAGTCAGGGTAATAGTTCCCACAGTTGAGGGGTATTAGGGTTATCAGACTCTCCTAGTGAGGTTGGCCCTGTAAGAGTTAAAGTCAAGTGGAAAATAAGTATAAGTAGAGAGTGAGACTCTCTATTTGGATAAACACACACTCACTAAACTGTAGCGCATGAGTGAGAGAAGAGGAGCTCGCACAAGTGAGAGAGAGAACAACTGTCGGAGATCATCTTTGTGTTTTTGGGTTTTACTTTTGCTATGGGTGCTCATTCTATCTTTGAGGAAGTTGCGGGATTTTCTCCTTTATGGTTTCCCCGAGGAAAACTATTTGTGTCTCTTGTCTCTTGTGATTATTGTTGTGCATGCTATTCTCTCAGAGAACATCCTAGATCATATTGATTAATTAATAAAAATCTAACATGTTTCACTTGCCATCTTTGGTCTAAGGTTTCGAGTTGATAAATATTCGGAGGTCGAAGGTAGAGGCAAGTTAAATAGTTGGGCCTTAGAGAGTGTCTGGACAAGCATAAGTTTGCTAACTATGCAAGTGGTTTTGAAGTAAGGCTAGAGCATACTCGAGTGCTATGATACCAATGATTTGTGTTGGCTTGGGAGTCAATAGGAGGACAACATAGTCGACTGAATGAGTCAAGCTCTGTTATGGTGGAAGCAAATAATACTATACTGAATAAAAAACCAATGTAGGTAATAACCAAACACAAAACGACTGAAAGCAATAAACATTCCCATCCACATTAAAAGGAAAGTCATGAATTGATAACAGAGAAACCTCAAGGGTGAAAACTTCGGTTGTATTGAGCAGTTATATCTAGGACTTTGATCTTCCAAGTTTGCAAGCAAAACCATGTATCAAGGTGTATTGAGTTGAAATACTTGTTTACATAACAAAGGTTGAATGAAGGAACCGTGAGGGAACATTCAATCATTCTCTTTTGGAGCTCGTCTTAGTGCAATCAAGAGCAAGGAGCCCTTTCATGTTGGGGCTTACATGCATATATACAAATCTAAGGGACGCTTGGGTGCCTACCCACCACGTTTCAAATACAAAGAAGAAACTACAACTTAATTGAGGAGACAAACTGTTTTCTTTCCATTTGTTCGTTATAAGCAGATGAAGAGACATCGTTGCCATGTTGATGGCGTCTTCTTGGTGCCTTATGACTGTTCAAAAATGTTAGTTGACATATGTTTGAGTTATCGAATGCTATGAGGCATGTATGATGTACAAATCTTGTAAAAGATTGCATGAGTCGATGAATTAACTAATCTGTAGAGTTGACTAAGTTGTTTCAACTGAGATCTAACCAAGGAGTCAATTGAAACTAGGCACTAGTTGATGGTGTTAGTTGAGTCCTGGAATGTATCAACAATAGAATCATCAATCCGAACTGTGTGGTATGTTGTGGGTATGTTAAGAAAACACTTGAGACTCTGTGCGAGGGTGCGATCATTACCTCTTTAGATAGGGAAAAAAGGTTGTGTAAGAAAATGCATTTGAGCAACATAATTGTCAATATGAATTGGGAACCTCTCTAGATTTTGTTAAGATTTTGATGCGTGCTAAAAGTGAGTCGAGCCCCTACATTCATAAGTGGCAACACATCTCGCCCAAATCTATTGTGTCACTGCAACAAAATTGATGGGCTGGTAGATCTATCAAGTCAGTGCAACAAAATCGACGACAAGCCCAAGGTAGATTAGACATAAAATTCCATTGTCGAAGCCCATAACAATCCATGAATGCCCATACCTCATGCGATGGATGGACGAATGCTCTAACACTTGATAGGCTAGTCTTAACTACTAGTATGTGTGGTGCATAAGGTTCATCGTCATGCTTTTATATACCGTGTAATAAAATCCCCAAGACAAAAATCACGGAGTGAGCTAAACGATTTGCACATTTTTTGGTGGGTTTTGCTAGAATCCAGCAATAGGGAAATCACTGCAATTGCAATTTTCATTGCTGGAGTTGCAATTTTGACTACAAGAATGGATTGGGAGACCTTATTTACCCTTGAGACACCTCCATTATGCAATTCCAACAACTCAAAACTACAATTTCAATCAAATTTTAACAAAAAAAACCACTAAAATCTAGTAAAACTTAGATGAAAATTATCTAAAATTTAGCTTACTCCAAAAAATCAGTCCTTTTAAATTGGAGTTTAGCTTACTGAAAAATCACTCCATTTCTCTAAAAGGATTTATATAAATTTAAAAGGATAATCTATGAAACTAAAGAAAAATGGAGTAAATTTTACATTAGAAGGAATAAAACAATCTTTCCATTCCCTTCTAACGTGCTCTTTGACCATCGTCAATCCCAGTCGCAAATTCGCGGTTTGTATTTGTATTTATTTGAAAACACCAGAAAGCCTCCCACTCTGGAGAAGGTGACAAGGGTTTTAGCAGCCACGGCAGTGAGGTGAAGGTGGAGGCGGGAAGCATGAATTCCAGCAGCATCAATATTACGAACACGAAAAAAGAGAAGACATGGATTGACCTGGGGGATGGATCGGAGGTTGTGTACTTTCCACATTTATTTCCTCATGGCCAGTCTCTGCAGTGGCTCAATTATCTGGATCAACATATTCCATGGACAAGGCCTTCTCTATTCATCTTTGGACGTACTTGTTCACAGGTTAATTTCTGCCCAATTCTATTTACCCAATCTTGTTCTGTCTTTCTCTCCGCGTGTTTGTATGTATGTGGTCTGTGTATCGATGAATGAATGAAATCTGAAACCATACGACTCTCTGTCATGGGATGTTAATGCAGTTGAATACCAAATACATAATTGCCATTTAGTCGATTATTTTCTCTCTTTTCGGGAATCAGAACAGCGCATTTTACAAGCCTTTCCAATGACCCCCACTGCTGATGTTAATAGTCAGTCTTAGCCCTTCTCTACACACGGCTGTGGCTGAATATTGGCAGCTACTAGTTGTCATCTTACAAAACCTTTTGTGATTGGAAGTATCTGCGCTTTAGCGCTTCAAATTGATTTTTTTCGGGGACAAGATGCTGTAGCAAGTGTGCCTTTCTGCACTCTAGAAATATCGCAATTCAGCCAAGTCATTGTGGGGTATCTGTCCTGCCAAAGTCGCCCAAGGATTGCACATAACCACAATTGCTTAGAAACAACAAGGGTGGAATTGAACCTTGGTGCAGGTTATGAAACAACCCCGCCTTACCATCTAGCCAAGTCCCCGTTGACGTCAAAGAGACGTCAAATTGATCTTTGACTGGGATTAATTTGATACAATGAGAGGTTTCTGTCATTACATTACATTGCAGTTAATATGCAAATCAAAGATATTGCTGCCTTTTGAATGCTTCCAGAACCAGGGTTGCCGGTGAAACGTGTCTATGCTGGAATTGAACCTTGGTGCAGGTTATGAAACAACCCCGCCATACCATCTAACCGAGCCCCCGTTGACATCAAATTAGTCTTTGACTGGGACTAATTTGATACAAAGGGAGGTTTCTGTCATTACATTACATTACAGTTGATATGCAAATCAGGTAGTGCTGCCTTTTGAATCCTTCCAGAAGTAGGGTTACTGTTTATGCGACTAATAGCTTTGTGCACTTTGGTTTCCTTTCTTTTGAATGCAAAAGATGAAGGGCAATTCATTTCTCTTTGCTATGCTCAAAAGGGCATCCAGTAGTTAGTACTACTTGTTAGGTTGTAACTTCCTTTTCTTTGTCACCGACTCCAGTTAAAGCAAGTGCCTTTTAGAGTGCTGCTATTGCAATCTTCAAATTTGATTTTCTTATAACATCGCCGAGATAACTTATTATATATTGATATGCCTACCAACCGTTTAGTTGAAACAATCTTTTCATCTTAATGATTTCAAATGAGTTTACAATGATTTAAGGCCATCTCCTTATTCCCTAAACGGTCGAAGGCTCATCCATATTCGAAAGTGTTGTCGCCGACCGGCATAGTTACCACTACCAGATCTGCCTCTAGAGGATCTAGGATCCGCATTTCTACAAATCACGATCCTGATGTGCGCAAGATATGTTTCTGGTTTGGAAGCAGCGGAGGATCTGCTCTAGACCTGTTTTTGGCTTGCCATCAACGTCAAGCAAGCAGATCCTCAAAAAAATATTTTTAAGAAAGCAAATTAATAGGCCTTAAAACCTGTAGTATCTATTGACTTAAATTTGCCCATGGCATTGTGACTTGTGAGAATCTATGTTACCAAAAACAACAAATGGGGCCAGAGAGGCATGTGATGGTTCCCTTAGGCATATTATGCATATAAGAAATCCATTTTCTTCAGGTCTGAAAAGATACACTGCACAATATAGATGGAAGTAGATTCACAATTTCACATCATAATGCATTATAGGGCATGAAATCACATCATAATTCAAGTCATTCAAAGTAAGACAGCTCACACATTCACATCATAATAGATATAGATTCATCATTTTACTCTTTAAAACATTTGAAACATAATAATGTGCAAACTGTATTATATGTGGAAAATGTCAGATCACAGGTTCATAGTCATAGTGCCAAGTGATACTGAAATGAAATGATACATCTACCAAACATTGGACAAGTTGTAGTAGAATGTAGATTAGTGATCGTATTCATCCCAAATGATATCATCTCTTGCCTCATCTGTTGCTATTTGTGGAGTGATCACTAAGCTAGAGCCACTAAGTTAATGTTGATCACCACTGGTTAGGTTATCTAGCAATCTATTTGCACTCTCCTCGAAAACTTCTAAACGAAGGTCATTGTCGCTATCATCTTGCAATCCACCATAATTCCAAATTCTAGTGGGTCCAACAAAGTAGTCTAGCTATTGTTGAAATAGAAGGTGAACATTTCATCGAACATTCACTGAATCTTGTGCCTTTTGTGAGATAAGGCAATTCCACTTGGCAGATTATATGAATGCATATTGACTCCAATTCCTCTAACGTGTCGATGAACTAGTGACCTATTTGTGTGAAGTGAAATGGACTTCAATCTTCTTGCTGAAATTTAACTATAAAGAACTTAAAGCTAGAAAAATAAAGAAAATAAAATTTTAAGTAGGATTGCAAAGCAGCAAAAGCAAGTCTATGGGAGAGTCAGAGTCAAAGTTCATTGAATGTGCAATACTCATTTGCAAATTGACCCTCTAATTTCAAATATCCCCCCAGTTCAATATGTATGATCATGTGACTATCTTGACCATAAAACCTATTGTAAAGTTGGTCCAATTTAGTATGACCTTTACATCATCTTGTGGTTCCTTATACAACCACTCTGGATTGAGTAGAAATGTCATTTAATGAATAGCATTGTGAAGAATCTATGACCTTTGCAAACTGAGATCCCACAACTCATCCCTAGTATCTTGGTCAATTCTAGAATTCTCACCAAACAAGATCTTCAAGCTTTTCCCTCATCTAGCTTATCCTCTCATCAACATCCCCAAGCATGATTGGTCATTGTCAAATATACAAAGGATTCCCACAATAGAATTAATTATGGTAATTGTATCCTCCACTCTCCTTTGAAACTCATTTTATGAGCAACTAATGATAAGGTCCCTTTAGTACCAATGTTGGGGGTAAAAGCCCCAACTTCTTGTATTGTAAAGTCCCAAATAAGAAGCAAGACAAGCATAATGGGTGCTTGCCCACTCATTGGATGACCAGGGTAAGCAACTTAAATGGATATAAGTATATAGAAGGATGGTGCTGGCTTTCTCCTCTGGTTGACCTAGGTTCAGATCCTCGGTCGCTAATGAAGACCCAGATATCGACTCGACAGAGCAGTACTCAGCCGGCAGCACCTGCGATGCAGATGCAATCTCATTTGAGATATCCTTGAGGATTTCTACTCTCGTTGTATCTTATCACAACACTCGACCGAAGTCGGGTTTACACTTCTTATTCCTTGTCTACTCATTCAATTTAACAAGCTATTTACCGGTCGACACATCTTGCAACATTCAATATGAAGGCCACATCACAGATTCATTCAATAAACAATGCGACACATACATACATGATATTATTCATAAACAAAAGAGATGTGACACATTCAGATCGACTTATTCACAATATGCATACATTTAACATAAACACATCAATCAAGATATATAGAGACACTGGTTAGCATGGAAACCCATCTAGGAAAAACCACAAAGGCACTCTTCATCTGGCATGAGAAATATGTTAGCACCTTCTGTTTGCGCACTCAGCTTGCAAACTCTTTTCTAAGTATTCTATACAACTTATTCAAACTTCTCTCCTCTCATGCTCTCTAGTTTCAGGTCTAAGTACTTCTCGTCTACTTCTCCTAACAGTCGATCCGTACACAGCCTGGATTGGTTTTCTTAGCTAAACACTCTCTCTTCTTTTCTTCTCAACCTACTAATTACCAACAAAACAATCAACAACCAATGTCAGTCCCGCACACAGCTTGGGTTCGCCCTTTTATAGGCTTCTACTTGTCCTAATCAATCGCCTCTTTTATGTTGGCCGATAGGATGTCATTTCTATTCTCGTACATTGAGTTACAACGGACAGTAGGCACTATCGGCCCAAAATACAATGATGCTTTATTATCAAAAGCGTGTTTTATTCTAACTAACTCCTTGCCCACGATTAACCGGGCTGTCTTTTTCACTGCTTTGCTCTTCTTTTGTCGCGATTTCCTCTGTCGCGGCTTCTCTTATTGCCAATCCTTCCGTCGTGGCTGCTCTTTCGTCTCATCTTCTCTTGCGTCGCATCTTCTCTTTTGTTGCATCTTCTCTTCTGCCGCATCTTCTCTTTTGTTGCATCTACTCTTGCGACCAGATTCTTTATCTTCTCGAGCATAATTCTGCTTAACTTGTCCTAGGGTCAATAGATGGATATAATATATAGGACATACATAACGTGACGATGCATTTTTTAGTTAGAAGAGAATAGGAGAAAATAGATGGATATCATTTGGTGAATTGAGATAAATGATATTATGATGCTTGAGTGGGTTTTTTTTCTTGGTCTTGAGTCACTATAATTGTGCAGTGTCAAATGTCACAGTACGTTCGGTTATGCTTCTATGTAATTGTTAATGGAATAGATGTGATTATAACATTGCTGTGAAATTGATTTGTTGATATGGATGAATTATATGGTTGGAACTAGAATTTAAGACTTTGTGACTATTTAGTCGCCAACATTTGGTGAGCATTCCAACGAATTCATATTCCTTGTCACAAGAAGGGGAATCACACCACTAAGCTATTGGGATTGGATATCTTGTAGGTGAATGTTGATATCAATGCTAGGGGGGGTAGGCATACTAAAAGAAGTTAAGCCACATACATTGAAAAGCATGCCATTTAGACAGATCCTGACTTCAAGTCAAACTACTGAAGATGCATAAACCTGAGAAGAAAGAGAGGAAGAAGACACAAATGAATCAGATAGCGAAACCTAGTCGGAAGAGGAAGAAACATATCCCGAAAACAAGGAAATGACGAGTACATTTATGATGAGAATAGCCTTGTTTGATGGCACTTTGAGTGCCGACGCCCATATTTTTCTCTTACAGTCATTATGGGATCAAAACGATGGAGTCATGAAAAAGAAGTGAGCCATGTTCAAAAGCACACTTAGGAAAGTAGTGCTAACTTAGTATTAGACGTGCAAAAGAGATGAAATAGTCAAAGGCATGGATGGATGTACAAGCAAAATTTAAGGAATTCTATGCACAACCATGAAACCCTTGGCCTTTGCACACCTTAGAGAAATAGCTCAATTACTAGTCTAAACTGTAATCCGCTATGATAACTAGAAAAAAACTGACATTAATATGAAAACTTCCATTCACACATTCTGTCAAACATTTGAATATCTAGGGTTTTTTATTAAAATTTACACATAAATTTAAAATAAAAACCATCACTTCAAGATGTTCTTAAACATTGAAGTATCAATCAAGCACATGAGACACAGATATTTTTGGTCAAAAGAGCGGGCAAAACCCCAACTCCGGGGAAAACCCTAGAAGAAGAAAATTTTATTAAGAAGAGTACTCATAAATTTTCCATCAACACAAGAAATATTTTCTTCAACCCTTGTTATCCACTAATTTTGCACTTAGTGGATTTTCGGTGAGCCGCCAGAATATAGAACAAATACACTTGTTCATGATCAAAGTTCAGAAGTCTGCCAGCCTTTTTCTGGGAGTCTGTTCGAAATTTTTTTGTAACACATGTTCATACCCCCTTGGGGAAATTGTAAAAAATGTCCTAGCATTTAATTTTTTATAAAAGGTTCGGCTTCCCGGACTTGAGCATCAAGCCGACTAGCCCAAAGGTGTTTTTTCCCTTGGTTATTAACTTATTATTGGTTGTTGAACAAACGACTAATAATTTTTGAGTTTTTCACTCACACCTCCAAAGCTGGGGTAGTCGTCTTGGTGTTTCGGCCTTAGGAGGTTATTAGAGTCTTCGTGTCAGTATTTTTCAGCATGCTAGGCATTCGAATTGAGTTGTATGAACATGTACTAGGTCCCCCAAGAGTTTCGTTTGATTCCGAGAAAAAATAGTTTTTTTTTTCTTTTTCATTTTTCCGTTTTTTAAGCTATTTTTTAATGGTTTAAATAGAAAAATTCAGTGTAAAAAAAGTGTGTTACGGAGTCCGTTTTTGGTGTGGTTGGGCTCATTTTCAAGCCCAGAGTAGCATCTTTACCCTAGGGGCCACTTTCACTATGTTTCGGCCAGCTGAAACATATCGGAGGGCATCATTTGGCTAACAGAGCATCAGGATGGCATTTAAATGCTAATTTTGGAGAAAATGCACAAAAGTCAAAATTTTGAAAAGTAAAAAATTAATTAAAAAATGGTGAAAAGGTGACATGGCATGGGTCCCCCATGGATTTACTACCCTTTTTAAATTTATAACTTAAACTTTGGGTTACAAATTTTTGAAGTTCTAATTATTATTAAAGGAGGGTGACGTGAAGGTGAAAGGACTCACGCTTATGTGGAGGGATGGTGAGTGGGTGAGGGTGGATCCCTCCCCACTTAAGAATTTTTATATTAATTTAAAACCATGGTGTATCTTTTTCCTTCAAAATATTACTTGCGATTGGTTTCAAAATAAGAGGGCGACGTCAATATGAGGGAGGTCGCAACCTTAGTTTGTGAATGCGCAAGCATGTGGTGTAGCGAGTAGCATGGGGAGTGGACCCCTCTTTATGAGGTAGTTATCTTGAACTTTGGATAAAATTACAAAGTGGATTACCATCAAGTGGAGCTCACGTCATGTTTGGTCGTACGACTTCACATCAGCGTGAGACTTGGTAGGTGAGTGAGGTTTCCTACCTCATCTGAGGTGGCACCTCCTCCATACCAACACTTCAGTTAGACTAATAATCACCCCACTGATTCTTTTGATTGGTTCAGTTAGTTCAGTTACACTCCGGGTTTATCTTCAGTTGGTTGGTGCCCCCCCTTGGGGCTGGGTTTTGGTATAAATATGAGACCTTCTTCCTCATTCTAGGCGGAAGCAAGGAACCTTTGCTCTTGTACTATGTTGTTACTATTTGAATAAAGTTGAAGGCTTTGGAGGCTTATGAATGTGATTCTGTGGGTGCATACTTTTGGTGGATGAGGTGATATGGTTGCATTTTTGTCATGCTTTGTTCTTTCATAATTAATTTGGCTTAGAAGGTTATCTTAGAGGACGTAGAGTAAATATTTGCAGTTGTCAATTTATTTACTTGCTCTTTACTCATAGCGATTTAAGAAGGCATGTTTTATTAAGTTATAGTTCATGCGCTTTTTTGGTTTCTAACTGTGAATAGTGCCAAATCTAATATGCTTGTTGCAAGTGTGATAGCTTTTGTTTGCAGATCACAATTTCGAGTAAAAGGTTGAGCTCAGCTGCATCTCCTTTTCTTGGATCTAGAGAAAAACACTTGTGGTCTCACATTCAAACTTCCAAGTTTTCCAATAGATTCAAGTTGGAGTAGTTGTTACCGCTTCTTTCGATAAAAACTCGAAATCTCTCTCTCTCCCGGTTACCTTTTTCTATTATGCTTAAGAAATAGGTCTGTCCTTGCATGCTTATTATTTGGAATCTATCTTTCTTTAATTATTCAGATTTTCCTTTAAAGAACTTCACCATTTGATTAGATCTAAGCTTGGAAAAATCGTGCTTTTACTTCAAAATTTTGAAAATTTTTCTAAGTATAAAATTTTTCAATTTTTTTAAAATTTTTTCATTGTCTTTCCCATTGTTTTCTAACATTTCTTGTTCGCTGGTTTTTAGCAGGTCTGCGTGTAAAAGTGAAGTTTTGGAGTGACCAAGACCATCAAGGAGGCCCCAGAACCATCCGATGGACACCCACTTTGCTACAATGCCTTGGTGCACCGTTGTAAGCTCTTAGATCCAAGTTTAATGGACTAGCACTCCATCTTCATCATAAAAAGTTGTAAAAAATTAAACGAGAGCAGTGGGGTAACCATCACCCACATCCCATCCCCCCTGGGGGGATTTGCGTCTTGTGTCATTTTTCGTGAGATTGTTTTTTCTAACCCCACCACTTAACACACTCACTTTTTAAGTGCGGGGTGTATACTTCTTTCACATTTCACTGTTTAATTCATTGTTTTATTTTTGCAAAAGTAATTTAGACATAAAACCATTCTTCGTCGCCACGAATTATGCTCTCACCTCCACCCAAAGGCTTTGTTGATTAGTGGAGGTTGATAAGAAAAGTGACGCATAAGTTTGGCCAGCATATATCTTGCATTAGTAGTATTTTATTTCTATCGTTTTCTAACTTGTTTAATAAAATGAACCCAAAGTCTCTTGAACTTCGCTGAAAAGCAAGTCAAGAGCGCTCTCTGTCGAAGAGTCTTTATTTCTTGTTTTAGCTTAATTGTACTGTTTTAACTTTCATATAAATCTCTTGAATCTTGCCATAAGGCAGATCAAGAGTGCTCTCTATCGGAGGGTTGTTACAATCTTCACATCTAACTAAAATCTGAATAACTATTTGTGCTACGCTATGTATGCTCTACCCAGTTGGGATACCCAGAAGCAGCCGTAGACTTGTCCAATTCTCACATTTTAATCCAAGTCACCATAATAAAAGTAACCACCCAACAAAGATAAGTGAAAATCCGACACTTAGGTTAGGTTTTGTGTGGGAAAATTCTGCCTGGGGAAGGTGGAGCCTGGAACCACTGTACTTAGATCTTGGGGGCACCGTTAGGCTACATCCTTGGTTGGTGTAGTGTTGAACATGCCCTTGGTACTTTGACAACCAACATGTCCTCGTACGGAGCCACCAAAGCCTAAATTTTGGACATATCTCCAGTACCGCAAGGTATATCTTGGAGATCCCCTTTCCCTGTAATAATCAACTCACCTTTAAAAACTTACATTAAAACTTACCGAGAAGCACTCGCAAAACAATCTCTTGCACCCTATTTGGCACTGGTCTTCATTTTAACTTGCTTATTATCTGTTTAAAGCATTGCACCGTTTAAATATTTTATTGATTCATATCATGAATGCTTTGTTTTAGCTGTGTAATTGTCAAGAGATTATTCATTTCCATTTTACTTGCACGTGTTCACTTGGTTCTGTTTTTTGTAAGTGTTTATCAAAAACTCCTAAACAACACCCATCCACATCATACACTTAAAAGAAAAACATCCTTAGAAACTCTTTAGGGACTACCCCCCTTGGATTCCTGAGGAGTTTGCCCAAACGGAGGAGTCGGGATCAGGTGACAGCACCTGACTCTTTGCTTGCTCCCAAGGGCCGCACCTCTCCCTTCTGCTGGGAGACAGCCCTTCGAAAGATTCTCGGTAGATGGTGTGCACATCGGCGAGCAACAACCCTCACTGACAGAATTACACCAAACTGGAACAACAAACAAATACCTTGATTTCTGTGCCAAATAATAGCTGTACGACCTGTACCTTTTTGCTGTACTTTTTTGCCTTGAAATTTGTGCCCACACGTGCTTGCAATTAATGCTGTACGACTGGTATAGTTTGCAATAAATGCACTATCACTTTTCTTGGGATTTAGTCTATCAATAGGTTCATAAAGTCCACTCATGACTTCTTCATTTTGATGTCTTGGTACTCCAATAAATCTAGGGTCCAAATAGGATGCCACAGCATGTAAAGGGCTATGCATCATCTTCCATTTTCCATCAACTACTTCCCAAATCTCCTTGTAATTGGCTTCGACATTACCAAATGCATTTGCAATGGCTTCCTTGCAATGAGCCATGCCCTCATAAACAAAACCCATATGGGAAAGCCATTGACCTTGTGGATAGCACATCAACAAGTGGAGCACACATTCTTAAAATTTTGCCAGTGTTTTCCCAAAAATTGGGGCTTAGCATTATTTTTTCCACATTCTTTCGCTTAGATTTTATTGAAATCAGAGATCTCTCCCTTTCTTTATTGCCTAAAACAGATCTTACGCTTTGTTTTTTTTCATCAACTCTTTTTAGAGTAATGTATAATGTGGTGAGGTTGTATCAGAAGACCTCATTAACTCTCTAGATGCATTTTTCCTATACATGCTCAAAGTGAGACAATGGTTAATGATGAAGTTTGCTGTTGTTTTTTGGTCTTTAGATTATTTCATTGACTCGTGGAAATTGGCTAGATTGTGCAACAATAAATCCAGGTAGTGAGCAGCACAAGGGGTCTAATAAATTGTTTTGTACTTCCCCCAACCCAATTTGAGGCATTATCGATGAGAACTGGGACCACATTTTTTGCCCCAACTTCCTAATTGGTTCATCCAAAAATATAATTCACATGATCCACTGCATCAATTGCTTTCAAAATAATACCCCTTGAGGGAAACAAACCAACGTAGTAACCGATGGCTGATGAGAAAAATCTGACCAACACTGAGGATTGTGCAACCTGTAATTTTCCAAGATTGTTTGGTATTAGCTAGTCTGTCTATGACCCTTTTCTTTGTTTTCTTTAGCAGAGTGGTCCTTAGAGACTTGGATCCAGGAGGAACATATCCCTAGCCAAACTCAACAACCTTTATGAATGCATTTTGATAATACGAGTCACTGGCCACATTAAATAGAATTGTACGTTGCATAAAATAATTCAGCATTAACATCATCAACCTGTTGTTTATCTACACGTTTTCAAAATGATTTTAATGTCAATCTTCCACTGGTTTTTGTTGGGTCAAAAGCACTAGAGTCACTGGTGTTTGAAGTGAAAGAAGTGATGGGGGTTGACCAAGCTGCAAGACACATATATCTTGCATTTAATTTGCTGCCTCTTCATTCTCTTTTCTCCCGTTCCGAGTTTAAATTATCATAGTCTTTCTTCATTGTTGTTTTCTTCTGTACAAAGATTACTGCGCATCCTTCCACATCACCTACAGTGCCACTGATATTAGAAATGGTCTACTGCTCTTGTTAAGGGTTCATTAAAATTATGCCCACATAAAAGGCTTACAAGGTCTGGTACATATATCTTGCCTTGAATTTGCTGCCTCTTCATTCTCTTTTCTCCCGTTCCGAGTTTAAATTATCATAGTCTTTCGTCATTGTTGTTTTCTTCTGTACAAAGATTACTGGGCATCTTTCCACATCACCTACAGTGCCACTGATATTAGAAATGGTCTACTGCTCTTGTTAAGGGTTCATTAAAATTATGCCCACATAAAAGGCTTACAAGGTCTGGCACATCCTTCTTTACATATTTTCATGCCTCAATAGTGAATTTTCGAGGCGCCATTTGAATCTTGATTAAGTTTCTTCATTTTTTAAATCATTTGTTTTGATATTTTAGAATTGAAACATTAACTGGAAAGTAGAAACTATAAGAGGATAAAATTGATGCTGGCTCAATCTAAATAGAAATGTACCAAATTCTCAAAATGACATAAAAATAGAAAAAAGAGTAACCCAATGCCTTGAGAACAAAATAAAGAGATGAATAAGAAGCCTCTTCGAGGGGGAAACCTCCTTATTCAATGTATTAAATGCACAAGACACTTTGAGATTGTTGGAACACACAACGATACTAAGGGGGGGGGGTCAATCAATGTCATGCACTATTTTGTTTTTTTCACTTTATTAACACTTCATCAACTTCATTAATCATTTATAAGAGATTCTCATCAACATGTATGCAATCATAAATCATAAACAAGAGTAGACACAAAATAAATATGTAAAACTCAATATCATGTATTGATAAAAACCATAAGGGATGACATCAAATGATGGAGACTACAATCTCCTAATGCATTAGCTGCAACTGATGGGAGGCTCTAACCTCCTTGTTTCTTCAGCTCCAACTGAAGGGATGCTCCAACATCCCAATTCTCCAGCTCGAATTGGAAGGAGGCTCCAGCCCCCCTAGGTTTTTTCAGCTTCAACAAATAGGATGCTACAATGCCCTGCAATAGAAATTGTTCTACAGATATAGTAGGCGCTCCTTGACCAAAGACCTCAATAAGTCTTCCTCTCAACTGTCTTCTTGCTGAACTCTATCTTGCTCCTCTCAAATCTGCACTTGATCTATTTGTCAACCTCTTCTCATCTATCAATCAAAACACCTTAGCATCAAGTCTGCAATGGCCTCAATCTAAGGTCCAAACTCAGTCACAATACCCTTAGTTCAGGCTGCCTTCTCTTTCAATTCCTCAGTCCAAAACTAGTCACATATAAGTTTGTTCTAGCAGTCAGTTGTCTTAATTAAAGTCACTGTTCTTCAACAGATTTTCCTCCTCAAATCTGTAGTCTCAAGTCTATCAACCTTAGTCCATAGTCCACCTTTGACAACTCAGTCGTAAATGATTTTACCAATGTTACCAGACTCGGAATCGACAATGAATCTGTGAGACAAAAGAGCAAAGAGTTTGAATTGGACTGGGAAAAAATTGGCAAATACAAAAAATTAAATATATGCATATGTTTTGAATTAAAAAAAGCATTTTTCATAGATATTCAAAACAACCATGTCCATATACTGCAAGATACCAATAGATATCCAAAAGATATCAAGATCTCCAAAATATATCAATTCTCATGACCATACATATTTCAAAATATTTAAATCTATATATATATATTGTAATGTCCTTTTCTAATTAAACACCAAAGAACACCCGTTAACTTATTTAATTTCCATAAGTTTGAGTGGATAATGATAAAACATGAAATTGACTGAGGACTAACGATACCGGGAGCTGAAAAGAACATTAATTAAGTGTTATTAAGTCATCAGTAGATTAAAAGAGGCCATCGGAGCAGTTATCAACAAGCATGCAGAGCATGCAGGCGTTAATTCACTTTGCATGCGACATGCAACAATTAAGTTCCATGCATGCAAAAGCAAGTCATGCAACATCAACTCTATAAAAGAAGGCAAATCGAACCCTAAAGGCATCCATTGCTATTGTTCACTTTTGAGAAATAGAATTGAGAGCTCAGCAAGCAAGTTGGGGTTGAGGGCGAGTCCTTAGCTAACAAGTGTTTTCGACAGCGAAATCTATTTGCCCTAATCACTTATGAGATAGATCACTCTGATCTATCACAGTACTACAAAGATCATTCAAGATTCACAGGAAGATCATCACAACAAGGTGCGAGGATCATTTATCTAAGAGCTTTATTTAAAAATGAGGTTGTATTTTTGCATGGGCATCTTATACATTCAGGGAGCAATTCGTATTGGAGCAAGAAATCATTATATGGTCTGAATGTCTCAACCATTGTCTTCAGAAGGCCCATATTACAGTGATTTTGGAGATCATTCTTGTCCATTCGGAGCAATTGGAATTGATTAAAGAAAGAAGAGGGCGTATTAATTGCATGGGTGAATTGAGCTTTCAAGGAGCAGTTTGTATTTGGATCACTAACCTCCATATGCTTTGCATCTTGCTTCCATACTCTTTGGAAGACCTCTATTATCTTATGTATTGATTCCAGGCATCCAATTCACCCTCTCGAAGCAGTTACAAGTGATTCAAGAAGGAGGACATGACTCTTTTGCATGGACGAATAGCTGGGAAGGTGCAACACGTTTTATGACCTAGCTTTAGTGCATGGATTGTGTTAACCCTCAAAATGCATTTGCATTTTGAGGAGGTCAAGGTCTTAGCTACAGTAGCACGTGGTCTTGCCATAACGCTGTTATCATCAGAATAAAGATCATATCAGCATCAACATGAAACCGATATTATATTACAAGGCTGTTATCACTCAGCTATCGTTTGGAAGAGAACATATGTGGCCTGAGTATCATAAAAATGTGGGGATAAAGATTGATCTCATCTTTGTAAACTTGCCAGACATGTAGAAATCCCCCATCGATTCCTTTTCAACGAGGGGATCAGTACTATATATTCTTCTAAATTTCATACAACTCGTTATTTTTTCAGAATTTCACATAAAGCATGGGATTGCTTCATGAGACGAGCAAATGGTAATTATTAGAGCAACCGATGCACCATAGTTACATGGTCTCTCGATAGCATGGAGAGTCACTGCTTTGTCCAACGACGACTTGCAAATCTTTCGCGTTAAACATGATTCACCGTTCTGTTGATGTATATGTAACTTCGGAATGTATTCTTATATGTATTTCATATATTGTAACCCGATGTTTATTCCGGGATGTTTCTATTATGTATTTGAGTCATGTGGTCATGCCCCGATGTTCCGATCGGGAGGATTAATAATGTAAACAAGTCATATCAAGTCATTAGGTAAGTCCCCACAGTTTAGGGGCACTTGGGTTATTATACACTAATTAAGGTGTAGGCTCAAGTAATTAATTATAAGTTAAGCCTACATGGTTGAGTGCACTTCAAGTCAACGGAAGAATATAAATAGAGAGTGAGAGTCTCTCTATTTATCACTTGTGACATACATCACTTGCTCTCTCAAGTGTGGCGCACCTTTGGAGAAGGAAATATTTGGCTTGACAGAAGACAGAAGGCTGCTATTGTGTTGGGAGGTCATCTTACTGTTTTGGGATCACATCTTGTGGTGATACTATCTTAGAGGAAGTTGAGGGGTTTTCTCCATTTATGGTTTCCCCTCCTAAAATCTTTGTGTCTCTTGTCTCTTGTGATGTGCTTATGTGATTGCTGTGCTTGTTATTCTCTCAGTGAAAAGATCTTATCATAATGCTAGTTTAAATGTTGAAAAACTAACACGTTCTGCAATTCTCCTGACATATTGTTCCAAATTTTACGATTTTTTGAGAGGGAGCCACCATTGGCGTTTTTTTTCTTTAGGAAAAAATGAATTGTGCTTCTATAAAGTCTTTGTTGGGGCCGTATTTATTACTGATTTAGTGGGCCACGAGGCACCACTTGTCGAGATAACTTGACCACCGATCGCTAGGAGCTCAGATGTGGGCGAGTTGAGTGGCAACCAATTACAAAACAGATGGTGTGGATCTTTGGAGCAACACTTGTCCACCGGGTAAACCCACGTCAACAATGGCAGCTAATTTCTTCGGTAAAAAATAAAAAAAAATTGAGTGGGGGTGATTGCACTGACGCGAGGAGTTGGAAGCAGTGATATGGTCTCTCTGGAAGCCAACACGACCACCCATTTAACCCTGCATTTTAAAGTTATGGCAGCTGATTCATGGAGATTGCTTCACATTTCCTTTGGTTGTCGCTCCAGATAAGCTTCACTAATCACGTGGACTCTTGTAGCGATTCGAGAGTGATTGGTGGCATCATCATCTTTCATTGGCGGCTTATGGATCAGTCACGAGCAATCTCCATTAATACGTGGATCAACTAAAACGTATATATTTTGAGGATTGAGCTCAGAATCTTCCACCTCCCATGCGATACGTTGGATCTGCTCCTAGAAGTCACCACAGCATAGTAAGCATACCACCGCTAGGACGTGATTCATGACTCAGTTATATGCTCGAGGTTTCGTGTATAGTTTTCAACGCTGGGTAAAATCCACCTTGGTTAAAAAATCAGTTAATTGGTGGTGTGGCAACAATTGGAGACCAGTCAGTCGCAGTGGCATCCCAACCAAAGTCTCATTTAATTTGTGACAAGGCAGCCGGTTTTGAGTTAATCTAGTAGTTACCCGCTTAAAATCTAAATGGTGGCCAGATATACACGAGATCCTTCACATCACTCACGCCAAAACTAAAACTCAACGCCAGCGCTTGGAGTTTATTGAGGTGACAAATCGCAGAGAGGTTCACGTTTTTAGACCCGCATTTTATCTCCATTGGCAGCCAACGAGTGCAGTTGATATGATAGCCCCACACTCCTCCATGTGGTTTAAGACCCACGTTCTGTTTGGCAACCAAGTATTGAAGTTTGGATCGGATCCTCATACCTTGCTTTGGCAGCTAATGGCATCCTTGGCCAAATCAACCTTTTAAGTTTGTTGGGCGTAAAATATTACATAAGGGTTGAAAACACGAGCAATTTAAGTAGGAGTTACCTTAATAGATTTGGTAATGTATTCAATGGTGAGGAAAAAGTGGATTTGGATCCTACTTTTTCTCTATTATTTTATTAATTTTTTATTTTTTGGCCTATAAAAGAGGTTAGCCTTCTCTTTTGTAAAGGTGGAAAAAAGTGGGGATATTTCTTTCCTCAGATCTTAATAGAAAAATATCAGTTTGGGTTTTTATGGACGTGTAATTCAGCACTCATCTAATGTGTGGCGTAAACTTGTGCAGTTTCAATGAATGGGTGAATGTTGCTAGAATTTAATTGTTCTTTTTATGTTTGCGTCGGAGACAATAAACGAATGCTATCATCTTATTGGAAGGTGAAAATCCTTAGCAGCTGCTAGCCTTTTCCCTTTGTAAGCGTGCATACATAGGCATTGATCTTTGCATTTAATCTGGTTTGTTTGTGTAATATTGATCTTTTGTTTGCATAACTCATCTCCTGCAATTAGGAGGAAGTAAATCTAGTAGCCGCACCATTGACTAATTAGGGTTTGCTCAATCATGCGACCTATCCCCTTTAGTCACATATGACACAGGGCCCTCGTGAGTTCTCCTTTTGACTCCATTTTCCCTTTTGATATACTGGCATTGGTCTCTTTGTGAGGACTGATCTTTCCCTCTCTCCCATCACTCATTCAAATTACATCTATAATACAACTGTTTCTCTAAGGCAACCTCTTCGTTTCACCTTGTCCGTTATTGCGTCTGCCTTAGTGATCCTAACCTTAGGGAAACCCCCCTTGAGTTGGAGAAGAGCCAACCTGAAGCGAGGAAGAGAGGAGTGTGGTGACAGTGGCTGCTCTTTTCGTAGTTGCCATCAGGTTGGTGTGCCTACTTTTGGGCTTTGACACACGCACGCCGGTCAGAAGCGTAACATTTTTTGGCGCCGTTGCCGGGGATAAAGTCTAGTTCCCGAATTTTGAAGATCATGCTTCATTGACATTTGTGGGAGATCATATTGCACATCCTGATTCTCACATGGCGACTCCACAGAGGGTTGAATCCCTTGTCCTTTTGTAGATCTGAAGACTTTATTGGGTGTAGAGGTGAGCACACTCATAAATCATAAGGCGTTCGAGCTCACCTTGGCGACTCCACAGTTCGGTTTGAGGTATGACTATATGCATATTGTAGATTCAATACTTCATTATTTGAGAATATGGATGATAAAATGGAGAAACTTCGTGCTCTCTTACACGAAGCCTTCACCCCACTAGATTTCTCAGGTATCCATGGATTTCCTAATGGTTGCTATAAAAGAGTACTTAGAATTGTTCCATAGTTCTGTGGAAATGACGAGCACTCGACCATCTATCACATTGTTTCTTTTTGCAAGTTGATGGCAGATCTCAAGGTTTACCATGAGGATGATCTCATGATTGTATTTGCTTTAACCTTGGAGGGAGATGCACAAAGTTGGTTCAATGACCTTTGGGACGAAGGAATAGACTCAGTGGCAAAGTTTTTCTAGAAGTTTCTCCTTCGTTAGCATGAAGGAACAGTTGATGAGATTGAGCAGCTGACCAAAGAGTATGATGCCCTCCTCCTTAAGACATGACCTGATTCTGAAGAGGAGATCCATGAAGAACACTCCTAAGGTCAAAGAGGGCAGCTTGAAGAAAACATCATTGAAGATTTGATTGAGTAACCGTTACAAGGCTCCTTGTTTGAAGATAGTGCTGAAGAACCTTCTGATTTCGCCATGGAGCTGCCTCAGGTCTATGTCACTGAAGATATTCGTGAACAACTTTATGCTGAAAATTTGGACTTGCCTCAAGTTCATCACATTGAAGGTAATACTATTTGTTCTGTAGATCAGCTTGAGCAGTTTGACAATGGAGGTTTGTATATGAGCCCTATCAACCAGTGGTAGAGGCTTCTTGTGCACATTCTATTTCTTTCTGCCATAACTTCAATGGTTTCTTGCCTCCTGACAATCCGATGGTGCAGTTCAAATTTATTCATTAGCAGATGTTAAGACATCTTTGTCTTATGATAATTCTGTCCCTGTTTTTGTCTCTAACCAAGCACATAAAAAAGAAATTTGCTTGGAAAAATGCTAGAGTGGTTCCACTGGTTATATGCATATACTTAACAGGGTCTAGACTCTTGATAAGTTAGAGTAGGTAGGAGGAATAAAGCTCTTGCATGAGCATTTACATTTTTAGTACCGTTTGGCTTATGCCTTTTTCTTTTCTAGAATGTAATAAGCATGTGGTTGCAAGATGTGAATCAAGCTATCCTAAGACACAGTTTTGTTGTTAAAGTTGGTCTGAAATAAGAGAACCTGAGCCTTGAGGGTTTATCAACATGAGACCGAGATTATATTACAAGGCTGTTATCACTCAGCTATCGTTTGGAAGAGAATGTATGTGGCCCGAGTATCATAAAAATGCGGGGATAAAGATTGATCTCGTCTTTGTAAACCTGCCAGACATGTAAAAAGCACCCATCGATTCCTTTTCAACGAGGGGATCAATACTATATATTCTACTAAAGGTCATACAACTCATTATTTTTTCAGAATTTCACATAAAGCATGGGATTGCTTCATGAGACAAGAGCAAATGGTAACTATTAGAGCAGCCGATGCACCATAGTTACATGACCTCTCGATAGCATGGAGAGTCACTGCTCTGTCCAACAACGACTTGCAAATCTTCCGCGTTAAACATGATTCACCGTCCATCTGTGCAATTCTCTTGGCAGATTGTTCCAAATTTTGTGATTTTTTGAGAGGGAGCCACCATTGGTGTTTTTCTTCTTTAGGAAAAAATGAATTGTGCTTCTATAAAGTCTTTGTTGGGGCCGGATTTATTACTAATTTAGTGGGCCACGAGGCACCACCTGTCGAGATAACTTGACCACCAATCAGTAAGAGCTCAGATGTGGGCGAGTTGAGTGGCAGCCAATTACAAAACAAATGGCGTGGAGCTTTGGAGCAACACTTGTCCACTGGGTAAATCCATGCCAACATTGGCAGCCAATTTCTCTGGTAAAAAATAAAAAAAATCGAGTGGGTTTGATTGCACTAACGCGAGGAGTTGGAAGCAGTGATATGGTTTCTCTGGCAGCCAACACGACCACCCATTGAACCCCGCGTTTTAAAGTTATGGCAGTCGATTCATGGAGACTGCTTCACATTTCCTTTGGCTGTCGCTCCATATAAGCTTCACCAATCACGTGGACTCTTGGAGCGATTCGAGAGTGATTGGCGGCATCATCATCTTTCATTGGTGACTTATGGATCAGTCACGAGCAGTTTCCATTAATACGTGGATCAGCTAAAACGTATATATTTTGAGGATTGAGCTCAAAATCTTCCACCTCCCACGCGATACGCTGGATCTGCTCCTAGAAGTCGCCACAACATACTATCATTGGGACGTGATTCATGACTCAATTATATGCTCGAGGTTTCGTGTATAGTTTTCAATGCTGGGTAAAATCCACTTTGGTTAACAGATTAGTTAATTGGTGGCGTGGCAACAATTGGCGATTAGTCAGTCGCAGTGGCATCCCAACCAAAGTCTCAGTTAATTGGTGGCAAGGCTGCCGGTTTTGAGTTAATCTGGTAGTTACCTGCTTAAAATCGAAATGGTGGCTAGATATACACGAGATCCTTCACATCACTCACGCCAAAACTAAAACTCAACGCCAACGCTTGGAGTTTATTGAGGTGACAAATTGCAGAGGGGTTCATGTTTTTGGACCCGCATTTTATCTCCATTGTCAGCCAACGCAGTTGATATGGCAGCCCCACACTCCTCCATGTGGTTTAAGATCCACGTTCTGTTTGACGACCAAGTAATGAAGTTTGGATCGGATCCTCATACCTTGCTTTGGCAGCCGATGGCATCCTTGGCCAAATCAACCTTTTAAGTTTGTTGGGCGTAAATGTTTACGTAAGGGTTGAGAACACGAGCAGTTTAAGTAGGAGTTACTTTAATAGATTTGGTAATGTATTCGATGGTGAGGAAAAAGTGGATTTGGATCCTACTTTTTCTCTAATATTTTATTATTTTATTATTTTTTGGCCTATAAAAGAGGTTGGCCTTCTCTTTTGTAAAGGTGGAAAAAAGTGGGGATATTTCTTTCCTCAGATCTTAATAGAAAAATATCAGTTTGGGTTTTTATGGACGTGTAATTGAGCACTCATTTATGTTAGTTTTGTACCTAGGGAAGTGTTCCCCTAGTGACTTTTGCCTTAGTCACTTAGAGAGGGGACATAAAGTGACCCTTGCATTAAATGACTTAAGTAAAAGCATTTAATTTGACTTTAGAGCATTAAAGTCACTTTTTGATAAATTTAAGTGGGTGAGTGAAATTAATATTTTAGAAATAAAATATGAGCATTTAATTTCAGTCCTTGATCTAATCTAATCTCCACCATTAGATTAGACTCACCCTAGGGTTTACTCAAAAAGGCAAGGGAAAGGCATTTTGCCTCATTTTTGCAGATTGAAGTGAGAAGAGAGAGAAGAGAGAAAGTTTTCATTTTTCTTGAGCAAGAGGAAAAATTTGCAGCAAGCAAATCGAGGGAAATGACAGTAGCAAAGAGGGCACGAAAATCGAGGAGAAGACAACAACATTTATTGCTGGTCCGTACAGTCCGTATGCTACGATTTTTGAGGCAACAAGCACGATTTTCGAGGCAAATTTTTGGGCACTATTTTCAAGAATTTTTTTGGGGCATGGATTTCGAGGTTCGTACAGTGGCACGGAAATCGAGGCAAAAACATAAAAAAATTAGTTTGATTTTTGTTGTTCGACACGCAAATCGAGACAGAAATTTATCTTCCAGGTTGAGATAAGTTGGTTTGATATTTTCTGTGTATTGCTGTAAATGATAAACTTCTCCTGAAAAATAAAAATACTCTCTTTCTGACTGGTTTTCCCCTTATGGGTTTTTCTAGGGCCATTGGCCAAAAATCTTAGTGTTCTGTGTGATTAAATGGCGTGCTGATTTTTATTTACTGTCACTGAAAAAGATTAGTTACAACAATGTTTTAAGTCTGAAAATTTTTGTTTATTTCCAACACTATTTTTTTGAGAATGTCATAAACAGAGATATAATTTATACTTAAGACCGGTGGCTGAAAACTAGTGAAAAATCTACATGGTATCAGAGCGGGTTGTGGCAGAATATTAAATTTTAGAAGTGAAACAGTCATTTCCAGAATTCAGAAAAACCTTTGGGACAGTAGTACATTTTGCTGAAACTTGTTCTTTGAGAAAATGACTTCTGTGGGGTTGAAACTGAGTATAGGTTGGATGGGGCATCGAACTTTGTTTCATGGAAAGTCCGGATTTTACTTGTGTTGAAGGAGAATGAGTTGTGGGAAGAAGTAGTTAGAAACACTACAGCAAATCCCATTACTATTCCTCCTACTGATGCAGCGTTACTTGCAGCCTTTAATAAGAAAGATATTAAAGCCATGAGGATAATCTTAGATGTTGTTAAAGATCATGATATTCCTCACATTTCAGCGAAGGATCATGCACATGAGATGTGGTCTGCTTTGATCGGGTTGTTTGAGAGTACTAATGAAAACATGAAGATGGTGCTTAGGGAGAAGCTGCAAAAACATCAAGATGGTCAAAGGAGAGGTGTGTATGGCCTATCTTACTAGGATCTCTCAGGTGAGAGATGAGCTTGCAGCTGTGGGGGTGGTGGTTACTGGTCCTGAGTTAGTGTGGATAGCCTTGAATGGGGTGATTGCACCTTGGACTGTGTTTGTTCAGGGGTTGGTGGCCAGAGAGAACTTACCATCTTGGGACAGGGTCTGTGATGACTTTGTTTAGAAGGAGACTCGCAGGGGTTTCTTACAGTGTAGTGGTTCTACTAGTAGGGGAGATGAGGAGGATGTGGCATTGACAGCAAAAGGGAAGAAGAAGAGCAAGAAGGGTCCCAAGAAGGGTGGGGCCAAGCAGCAGCAGGATGGGTAGAAGAAGGATATGAGCACTGTGAAGTGCTTTGCATGTCACAAGATGTGACACTATGTTGCTACGTGTCTGAACAAGAAGAAGAAGAAGCAGCAGACAGCCGCTTCAGCTGAGATTGATGATTTTGCAGCTAGATTTCAGAGTGAGTTTTCACTATGCACTGGGCATATTGAGAGAGAGAGAGCATCCATTCTCACTAGTGCGGATGTTGACAGACAGAGGGAGTTTTCCTGGGGCGGGGAAAGTATGCGGTTGATATTTTGAGGAGATTCAGGATGGAGGATTGCAGGCCTATGTCGACACCTATGATCCCCAACTGGAAGAACTTCATGCTTCTGAGGGAGAGTTGGTGGATCCTACTTTATATCGTCAGCTTATTGGGTCATTGATGTATCTGGTCAACACTTGGCCAGATTTGTGTTTTGCAGTGAATACACTTAGCCAGTTCATGGTTGAGCCTAGGAGTGTGCATTGGGTCGCTGCAAAACATGTGTTGCGCTATCTTTCAGGGACAATGGATTTTGGTTTGGACTACAGGATGTCAGAGGGGATCAGATTGGTTGGCTATACAGATTCAGATTGGGCAGGCAGTGTGGCAGACCAGAAGAGCACTTTCGGATGTTGTTTCAATTTGGGCTCGGCAGCAATGTTGTGGTTTAGTCGGAAACAGAAGTCCGTTGCATTGAGTACTGCAGAGGCTGAGTACATGGAAGCTAGTTTGGCCAGCTGCGAGGCCTTGTGGCTTCGCAAGTTGTTGGTGAATCTATTTGGTCAAGAGCTTAGGCCTACGGTTATTTACTGTGACAATTAGAGTTGCATCCAGCTCTCTGAGAATCTGGTTTTCCATGATAGGTCAAAGCACATTGAGATCAGGTATCATTTCATTCGAGACTATGTTCAGAGAGGGGTAGTGATGCTTCAGTACATTTCCACAGATGAGCAAGTAGCTGACATTCTGACGAAGTCTTTGGGGAGAGGTAAGTTTGTCTTCTTCAGAGACAAGTTGGGAGTGGTGCAGAACACCTTCCTCGGTAAGAGGGAGTGTTAGTTTTGTACCTAGAGAAGTGTTCCCCTAGTGACTTTTGCCTTAGTCACTTAGAGAGGGGACATAAAGTGACCTTTGCATTAAATGACTTAAGTAAAAGCATTTAATTTGACTTTAGAGCATTAAAGTCACTTTTTGATAAATTTAAGTGGGTGAGTAAAATTAATATTTTAGAAATAAAATATGAGCATTTAATTTCAGCCTTTGATCTGATCTGATCTAATCTTCATCGTTATATTAGACTCACCCTAGGGTTTACTCAAAAAACCAAGGGAAAGGCATTTTGCCTCACTTTTGCAGATTGAAGTGAGAAGAGAGACCTGAGAGAGAGAAGAGAGAAGGTTTTCATTTTTCTTGAGCAAGAGGAAAATTTTTTAGCACACAAATCGAGGGCACGGCACGAAAATCAGCAGCAAAGAGGGCACGAAAATCGAGGAGAAGACAACAACATTTATTGCTGGTCTGTACAGTATGGTTTTCGAGGCAGCAGGCACGATTTTTGAGATATTTTTGGGGCACAGATTTCGAGGTCCGTACAGTATGTACCGTTCGTACAATTCATCCGTATAGTGGCAAGGAAATCGAGGCAGAAAACAAAAAAAATCAGTTTGATTTTTGCTGTTCGGCACGCAAATTGAGACAGAAATTTATCTTCCGGGTTGAGATAGGTTGGTTTGATATTTTTTGTGTATTGCTGTAAATGATAAACTTCTTCTAAAAAATAAAAATACTCTCTCTCTGACTGGTTTTCCCCTTGTGGGTTTTTCTAGGGCCATTGGCCAAAAATCCTAGTGTTCTGTGTTATTAAATGACGTGCTGATTTTGATTTACTGTCACTAAAAAAGATTAGTTACAATAGTGTTTTAAGTCTGAAAATTTTTGTTTATTTCCAGCGCTTTATTTTTTTGAGAATGTCATAAACAGAGATATAATTTTTACTTAAAACTGGTGGCTGAAAACTAGTGAAAAATCTACAATTTAATGTGTGGCGTAAACTTGTGGAGTTTCAATGAATGGGTGAATGTTGCTAGAATTTAATTGTTCTTTCTACGTTTGCATCGGAGACCATAAATGGATGCTATCATCTTATTGGAAGGTGAAAATATTTAGCAGCTGTTAGCCTTTTCCCTTTGTAAGCGTGCATACACGGGCATTGATCCTTGCATTTAATCTAGTTTGATAGTGTAATATTGATCTTTTGTTTGCATAGCACATCTCCTGCAATTAGGAGGAAGTAAATTTAGTAGCCGCGCCATTGACTAATCAGGGTTTGTTCAATCATGCTACCTATCCCCTTTAGTCTCATATGACATAGAGCCCTCGTGAGTTCTCCTTTTGACTCCATTTTCCCTTTTGATATATTGGCACTGGTCTCTTTGTGAGGACTGATCTTTCCCTCTCTCCCATCACTCATTCGATTTATACCTATACTACAACTGTTTCTCTAAGGAAGCCTTTTTGTTTCACCTTGTCCGTTATTGCATCTGCCTTAGTGATTCTAACCTTAGGGAATCCCCCCTTGAGTGGGAGAAGAGCCAACCCGAAGCCTGGAAGAGAGGAGTGTGGTGACAGTGGCTGCTCTTTTCGCAGTTGCCATCGGGCCGGTGTGCCTACTTTTGGGCTTTGACACACACATGCTGGTCAGGAGCGGCAACAGATTGCAAGTCTCTTCCATATTTTCCAGCTATTCAAGCTATGAATATTGGTATGTCCATACTCTGTATTTGAAGCTTATTTCATCATATATTTGAGTTTTACTGTTTCTGGGGTTTGAATATTATCATGCAAATACATACAATTCTATACTATCAGTTGTACTTTTAAACAATAAGAAACTCTGAACCAATAGACAAATATCTCAACCAACCAGCGACCCCTCATAGTCATATCCCACATTAAAGAAGGCATCCCCATGTGTCAGCAAGTATAGCATAAGTCATAACAGTGGCATCCAGTGAAGTCTCCATCAATCTCTGCCACATAACAGGGTGATTTGAGCAAGCTGGAAGTGTCTCTGGAAAATATCTATGGGCAAACCATATATCTCATATGTGGAACTGATAGATGTGATCAAAATCACAAAGGCATCAATCATCAAGTCATCCCTGTATGTCAGGGGTAACAGGTCCATAAATATTCCTGCATATATAATGCTTCATTTGCTAGCATGTTCTATAAGTATTTGTTTAGATTCACATCATGTAGCATCGTTCGAACTCGCTGTATTAAATCATGTTCTATGAAATATTTGTTCAGGTTCACATCATTTTGCATCGTTCAGACACGTTGTATTAAATTCATTTACATATAGCTAAATCACTGTGCTTCTTTTGCTTTTTGAAGATATGTTCAATAAGTTCTATTTGTGCTTACCATATGAGAGATCAATTCACTGCTGTTTTTCATTAGCCAATGGAAATAATTCTGCATGATTTTGTAGTTTCCGTGCAACTATCATTTCATTTCCATTGACCTTTTCCCATCTTAGTTTGATTTAAATCAATGTTAGTTAATGGAATGTGTGTGCAGCCAAGAGAGACATGCTATGTATCCAAGGGTGGCTTGCCAGCATATAAATACAGTGGGTATGAGCCCGTCATTCATTCATGGGATGATTATCCTCCACTCAAAGATATTCTACAGGCTGTAAGTTTTTCCTTTTCACGGGAGAGTTCTATTTTCCATAGGAGCCATTTTTGATTGCCTGAAATTAAACTAGTATATTCATTGCTGCTGATTGTCTCATGGAAGCGTGCTAATATCATTAGAATAAACTGTTAATGATTGGAAAGGAAAGTTTAAATCTAGTGAGTTAGTTTTGCATATGTTGACTGGTTATTTTCATGCCCAGGTCCATGAGGCACTTCCAGGAAGTAATTTCAACAGTTTGTTACTAAACAGATACAAACATGGGGGTGACTATGTTGGTTGGCACTCTGACAATGAAGTCTTGTATGGTCCGTCTCCTACAATTGCGTCTGTCACATTTGGTGCAGAACGTGAATTCTTGATGAGGAAGAAAAAAACAAAGACATCAAAAGGGAAGGGCATTCAGGCATTAAACAATGGTGTTGATACCAAAAAAGATAAAAGGATCAGACAGTGTGAATCAGAAGTTCAAGGGACTAGAACAAACCAAATGCCTGCTGAATCAACAACTGCCCCAAATGCAAAGAGGGCTTTTCAGTCAAACACTGTTAACATATTTGAAAAGTTGAAAACAAACAGGGAAGATGACCATATACAAGTCTTTAAAGATCAATACTCCTTTATGCTCAAGCATGGTTCACTTTTTGTAATGAAAGGTTATACCCAAAGGGATTGGGAACATTCAGTTCCCAAACGGATGAAACTACCAGGTTTGAGAATAAATCTCACATTCAGATATGTGCTTGAAAGTTAATTTTTGAATCAAGTGCTAAAAGGGGTTGTCCATGATAGCTAAAATCTTTGCAGTACTATTGCTGCACACATGCTTAAAATGCTTACACGTAGCCCCATTCGATTTGCTGATATTGCATGGTTTTAGCAGCGATGTACATGTTCACTCCAAAACTTCAGCATGATTATAATCCATCGCATATTACCATATCAGCCTTTCCTAGATTTCAACCAAAGTGATTATAATGGTGTATACAATATCAAAATTAATTTCCACTTGGTCCCATGTTATAGTTCATTTCGATGGTTAAAGAATATGAATCATTATAAAATGGATAAACTCGTTACAGTTGCTGTTTGCTGGTTAGTTGGCATTATACATTCAGAGTGTTCAGAAGCTTCTAAATCTAGTCTACACAGAATCATAGATTAAAAGCTGCTCATTCTTGCCTACATGGCATCAGGACAACTACATATAAATCAAAAGTAATGTTTTAGGAACTGCTTGAAGAGGATGAAAAGTCATTTTCAGTTAATTTTTGTCAGCTCTCATGTAAAAGCAGAATGGTGAGCTAATTTAAAGCTTGTTGCGCGGTAGTTGCAGAACTTGTATCTAAGATGCATCTATTGAGAGTCGAGACAATTATCATGTAGACCGTTTGGAGAAAAAGGAAGAGATGATGATCTTTGAAGTTTAAATATGAATTTGATAATGATTCTTTGGTTGGATATCAACTATTTATATACTATATTGATTGTGTGTTTTCTCTCTAATACATATACTCATCATTAGATTGTTGAAAAAGACAATTTCAGCAGTTGCTACAGATCCAGGTACTTACCAACAGTTTTAAGTTAGAGGACTCGAAATTCAGTAAAATTCATAAATAATCCAATCAATCAACTGTTTAAAAGAAAACTTATGGTCCTTTCACAAATAGGAGAATCATCATGGATATACTGCGATATCCTAATTGCTGTGCACTTCCCTTTTTTATAACGTTGTATTGGTGGAAAATCTAAATCAAATTGTAGTTGGCCTTGGTATGTATTGGTTGTATGTGTGCTTCTTCCTTATTTGATGCGAGGTTAGCTACCATCCATAAGTTCATATCAGGGAAAAAGATATAAAACCATAGATAAATATCATATAAAGTGGCAGAATTCATGAATGGTGAGTAGGTACAAATGTCCCAGGGCTAAATATTATTGCACTCTTTGTGACTGCTCATGAATCAGTTGTGGCTCTACATAATTATAACGTGTTCGTCAGGGATATAATGGCTTTCCCTTTTCAGTTTCCTTTGATCTCAAAGCATAGGATTCCCTTTCTTCAACAAAAAGCCACATTCATTGTTAGGACTGTGTAGAGGACATTTTGAAGAAGTAAAAACTATTCCAAAACACCAAACACTATGTACCTCACTGTTTATTAGCTATTACCCTGTAGATGACTTTTGAATACGTTTTATAACATCTAGGACATGAGATTTTGAGATTTTGTTGAAAGTCTTCGGTTGCTTTTTCAGAACTTACAATTTCATTCACTACTTATAAAATTATACCTCTATAATGATATCACACCATAGTTTTTATATTATGCCTCTATAATGATATTACAAAGTTTTTATATTATGGACTCCCACATCTAATGTATGGGCCCACCTTGAAATTTTTGGCTTCAGGTTTTTCAAACTTTACCCTTAGTAAAACCGGGAATTAGCTATGCTTAAATAATTTAGGGTAGCTCCTATCAAGGTCTTTTCTTTGTCAAATCCCCTTCTTTCAAAGCTAGAAGCATTACCCTTTAAATTTGTGTTGATTTGGAAGGTTTTCTTTGTCTTTGATTAACTATTCATATTCTTTTTCATTTGGAAGGCTTTGTCATCAAGTCTTAGAGTTGCTTTTAGGGTTTACCTTTGAGACCAGGCAACCTCACCTCCTTTTGAATGAAACATGGTTAATTAAATTGATGGATGTGCATGGCCTTTTTGTTTTGCCTTTTGTATGTTCTAAATGTTTGCCAAGACCTCAATGCCTTGAAGCCCTAACATTGGGTCTTGGAGCATTTTATCCTTCACATTGTGATCTAAGGTTTTCAGCCCGACCTGTGATGGTCACACTAGGACCCACCTTTGTTGATCCTCTCGAACAAACCCTAGCTTTGAGGCTTGGAGGTATTTTAGTGGTTAAATGGTTGCACTAAATATGGTTTAATTCTTTGACAACCAAAGTGGGGCCTTCCCTTTGCTTCCTTTGGACATCTAGTCAAGTTAAGGTCTTTTTAAAGGATTTGTTTGGTATACATGATGGGCATAGTGGGACCCACAGTTTTGCAAGGGATATAAAAAGAGACCTTTGTGGATGAAAGTTGGCATGGAGCATTCCTAGCTTCACCTTATCGAACATCACCAGATAAGTCATTATCCTTACTCCATTGTTCTTACATTTGACAATCAATATTTGTAGGTCCACAATGGAATTAGGTCTTGTCAAAAGAAGTATACTGTCATAGAGGTTAATTATATGTGCTCTAGAAAGCCTCTTTATACTTTAACTTCTCGATGTCCCACAATGGGGCTTACCATATTTAGTTCGACAAGCATGACATGACAATGAACATCAGGACAGTTGTGAACTTAATGAAGACAATTCCACATCCGCTTTTGACCTCAAATAGTGGGGCCCACCATAGCTAGTGGTTATGGACACTATAAGTATACTGTAGGTCCACAATGGAATTAGGTCTTGTCAAAAGAAGTATACTGTCATAGAGGTTAATTATATGTGCTCTAGAAAGCCTCTTTATACTTTAACTTCTCGATGTCCCACAATGGGGCTTACCATATTTAGTTCGACAAGCACGACATGACAATGAACATCAGGATAGTTGTGAACTTAATGAAGACGATTCCACATCTGCTTTTAACCTCAAATAGTGGGGCCCACCATAGCTAGTGGTTATGGACACTATAAGTATGAGGCCTCAGGAATGTGAGTGACATAGTATAGTGATCAATAAGAACCTTTTGTGCTCTAAAGTTCAACTAGTCGAGGATATGTAAATTTAATTCATAACCCATTAGAGATTAATGCGATATCTTTATCACACACAAGTAGATCCTAGTCACAATATTTTAAAATCTTTGAGGATTTTGGCATTCAAAGCCATTCACCAATCAACAACTTGGACCTGTTACCACAATTCTTGTAGTTGCCTCTTAAGGTGATCCTATCTAGGATGGTAGAGGGGAGGAAACCAAAGTTGTGACCTATGAAAGCTATAAGACCTTTGATAGAATATCAGATGTCACACTGGCCAAAGCTACTGATACTTTAGACTAGTTAATAACCAAGCCAAGGGGATGTCCCTATACCAAGATAACCCTATAAATGAGGAATAAAGGTGGATAATGCAAGGTATTTTGATTAGTTCTCTTAATATGATAACTAATTAGAGATTTAAACAATTACTAAGAGAGAATGAGCGCCTATGTGAAAAGCCCCAATTTGCCCTAGGGTTTTATGCATAAAAATCAGATCTAAGGGTAAAAAGGTAAAATTAGATGAAATTAGGCACTAAGATGAGTTGTTAGATGTTAGATATGAAGATCAGAAGTGACTCTAGCAATACCTAGTTCGTGGTTTAGACAAAATGATCAAATCCCCAAGGAAGACGATTTTTCCTAAGAGAGGCTAGTGCTTTAGATGAGCAATTAGAGTCAGAATTAAACGAAACTTGGTTTCTAGGGTTTTAAGATTATTTCCAACTTGGGTTTTTAATTGTAAAATGTAGCCGCAACCTAGAACTAGGTGAACCTAAAAGCTAGGGTTTTAAAGAGAGGGTTTTTATTGTTTTTTATTATGTCCGAGAAATGAATCACTGAAAAATAAAAGATGGAAGAAATTTAAGTTACCAGGAAATAAGAGATGTCATGAGATGTTGCCCTTTGTTGAATGTTGTCAACTTGGAAGCATATTTTTATCCCTCGGTTGAAGATTTGGTTTACCTAATGCACCCCTCCCACCAAAGACAAGCAAACCCATTAAGTAAAAACTAAAATCGTGCTTGATTTGAATCCAACAAAAAAGAAATGTTTGCAGAAGAAATCAAAAGGAAACACGAATTGAATGCTAAAATAAATCGCCAAGTAAAACCCCTGAAGTGATTTGGAGAGAGAGAGAGAGAGAGAGAGAGCCCTTTGAGTCGGCCTCCTACAAAGTTAGATCACACAAAAGATATGTCGAGAAAATAAAAGATAAACATCTAGTGCCCAAAGAGACACAAAAACACAAGAGTCACAAACTTCTATGAGATTTCAATAGTAAGCCTGTTGCCCACCTATTTCGACTAGGTGGCAACCTCATGTACATTGAAGATGTACATTCTTGTTCAGTTGTTCCATGGAAATTTTTTTGTGATTTTTCATCTTGCAGGGCAATTTGCCCCTTTTGTACTCGAAATATCCGCTCCCCTGCGTAGGATAATTATTGTAATTTTATGTTCTAAGTACGGATCATATGATATGGATGCCATGTCATGGATTTTATTATTAGGGAAGTCTCCTCATCGAGTGTTTTTCCCCTTACAATAAATTTTGTTTTTTAACGATTTTTATTGGTTGGGTTTTCACTCAAAAAATCCTCCAAAGTGGTGACGGGCGTTCTAGTAATCGAGTCCATGGGGTGGCTAAGGGGTCAAAGTAGTATTCATGATCATACTAGACATATCCTAGAGTCTTGCAGAATTTCGTTGAGTCTAGTCAATCTTTTTTTAATTTTTAACCTCACCGTCAGGGGTTAATTAATTAAAGTTTTGATGTAATAAGGTCGTCACTTCGTCCTTGGCATTTTGTAATAGGGGTATGAGTGCAAAAAAGAAATGCCATATCAACTCCTAAGCCACATGATCAAATCCCATGCCATTCGGACATGTGGATAGGATTTTAGCCCACTTTTGGTTCCACTCAGGCAAAAACCAGGATTAATTAATTTAATTGCCTAGAGTGAAAAATGCAAAATTCTTATTTTTTGGTCAAAAGTCAAAGTTACGGGCTTTATTTTTTCTTAAAGTTCATTCCTATCAAGGTTAAGGAGAAATAAACCCAAACGGGGCCCACTCAAAGTGGAAAAATGAATTATTTAAAAGAGGGGACATTTTTTGCCTTATGTGGGTTTTTTTCATCTTAATATGGAGCCCCTCCCCCTTTTGGAAGCTTCCAAAAGGCCCCGTCTTGGATAGGTGACACTTGGCCATCATCCAAGGGCCTTCTCTTTAGGTTTTTAGCTATAAATAAGAGGCTTCTCCTCTCATTTAGGCATGAAGGTTCTTGGTAGCATGATTATGTTGCCAAAATCTTTGCTTTTATTCTCTTCTCTCTTTATTCTAGCATTTTACTCAAGCCATTCTTGGCTCATCTTTGTATTGAATCTTGCCCTAGTTGGGCCTATAATAGAAGAAATTCCTTGGAGGAAATCTCTTCTATGGTGTGTTGGCTTCTCTCTTCAAGCATTGAGGTATTGTTGTTCCATTTTTGAGTACTTTCATTTTGTTAAGCATAGATGCCCTTTGCAAGAGATTGAATGGTAAATGGTTATTTGCTTTTCATTGTGAGTAGATTAACTTAACTCTACAGAATTTTTTGTAGAGCTATTTATTTTGCTCATCTCCTTGCTTGCATTGTGTAGTCTTGCTCACCCATTTCTTGCAGATTCAAAGGCTTGAAGGAGGGCCTCCAAATCCAAGCTCCTAATCTCTTTGTGTTTGTCAATCTACTTCTTTTACTGTTTACATTTTCGCTCATAGAGTTACAGGTCTAATAAAACTTGGTTTTATTCATTGGTTAATGAATAAAACCCTTGTTTTAAGACCTTGACTCATTATATATTAGTATAGTAGCTTAAATATATTGTTTTTACATCATTTAGGTGGTTGAAAATTTCATTTTCAGCCTTTTCAGCCCTCTAAACTTTCCGTTTTCAATCATTTTCAAATCTGAAATTTTCTGTAAATATTTGTATTTTTATACTAACTTTAATAACATTGTTTTTTCTGAGCTTACTGTAAATTCTAGCAAGCTTTTGTTTGCTGTTTTTTGACAGATTTTAACAGGTATTAAGGGGAGGTGCTGCCAAAAAATTATCAAAAAACACCCCTCTTGTACCCGCTTCAAAGAGGGTCCATTTCTAACCTTTCACCCTCATTTTTCATAGTGTTTTGAGGCTTGAAAAGTCTATTTTCTATAGGTGTTTAGTTGCTGGTTTTTATTTCATTGTAAATCATAACATAGCATAACATAACGTAACAATCTAATCTAGCTTAGCTTTTACTTTTCAAGTTCACCCACCTTCCCATTTGGGGATTGTGTGAGGTTAGAGTAGTACTTGCTTATTAGTTTGCTTTACTTTCTCAAAGTTTTATCTATTTCAAGCATACGCATTTGTTTTAATTGTATAAGAGTAATCATACAACTCAAGTTTTTCGGTGTATCCTCTGCCCTCTGTTATCTCCCTTCGGGGAACTCGGACCAAAGTGTATGAAAAAAAGAAGGGTTTGGGGGCTTAGTTTAACTAGATAACTTACTTTCTGCTACAAATCGTTTACACATTTACATTTTTTTTTTCAGTCCAGGGTTCAAGTACCAGCGTCTCCCATAAGGGATACCGCTTGGTTGACCCTGTTGATCGTTCTAAAATAAACTTTGCATGCTCAACAACAACAAGATCTAAAAGTAACCCTCTAAAATAAACCAACAACTTCTCTTGCCCCTGATCTTCTACTTGGTTATCACTCTGCGGAGTACTCACGAGTTACGACAAAGAGTGGAAGAGGTTTTAGTAATAGGCATCCACCATAATATTGTCTGAACCAATTAAAAACCGGTGACCGTTGGAAGCTACGGGGGGGTGAGAGACCGAGGGGGGTCTCACGGCGTTCGTGTCCCACTTGATGAGCGCCTCGGCACTGGGGGTTTGATCTGCGAGCTACATGTAGACTAGTTTCCACTATTTTGAGCACAACAACACTCCATCTTTGGTTTAAGAGGATATGTGGTCGGGGGGTAGACACATCCCTTGGTTCCAAGACATTAATCGAATATTTAAGGCACCCCTTAAAATCTATTAAAGTCAACCAAGAGACATTGCAAAACATTTCACCAACAGGATACTCTAGCAGGGATTGTTTCACTCCACCATTTCACTTTGATTTCAAGTATTTATTTCCAGCTCTTGCAATCTCATGTGTTGAATGTTTAAGTAATTGCAAATCTTGCATATCTGAATATCTCATCTTGGCATTTACATTGTGGTTTGTATTAAGGCATTAAGTGAATATCTTGTGATGTGGTGTATACATTTCCCTTTGCTTTATACGTGTATATTGTATATCTTTTGTAAGTAATTATAATCTTGTGGATCTTGCTTAGATAACTGTGGCTATTCTTAGCTTGTAATATATTGACTCCATTCTTTATCTAAGACACTGGTCTAATAATTTATTAAACCTTAATAATTAATCCCTTTAACTAATTTGTTAATAAATCTAGGAACTTAGCATTCCTTAGGGACTACCCCCCTTGGCTATGTTGGGATTAAGCCTAAACGGAGGAGTTGTGGACTGTGGTGACAGTGGTCCCCAGCTCTCACTTGCCCCCAAAGACGCACACAGTGGTTGGAGACTTTCCATATTCTAAGGTGCGTATTAGGCGGCAACAAAGCCAAAATATATTCTATCATTATTTCCAGCAAGCGCCAAATTCTCCATGGGATACAATGAGGGGATCATATCTCTTAAATAGATTTAGAGTGTGTCCACATTCCAACTAAATCAATCCAATGGTTGAGATTAAAACATCATCAATGGTTGAGATATGTTACTTTTGTTCTACATACATGGATCAACATGACTAGATCAAAGGGGTTGCACTAGAAAATTTTGATGTGCGCGATAGAAAACATGCGTAAATGACGTGTCCTCTCCCCATTGGATATCGCGCTCGAAGATTGGAGGTATGAAAGTCACTTTATAGAGCGCAAAATCTTTATGTAATTGGTTTCATCGTTAATTTGAAGTCCACTTTTAACGAGCATTGCTTAAGACATTTGGTCGGGTTAGTTAGATTTAGCGGTTCTGCTAAATAGCACTCTATCTTGCTGCAGTTTTCTCTCTGCAACTATTGAACTTGGCCTATTTAGGCCCAATGTTGTAACCATTAGCTCTGATACCACAATGTCACGTACCCATACCCCGACTATCATGCATAATTAATTTTTTTCTTAAAGAACCATGGTTCTTCTTCTGAAACATAGGGCATGGCCGTGAAAACACTCTTCAACCTTCATGCTTAAGCATATACACCGCTGTAACAACCGTTCCACCATCAACAGATCCACTATGTGACCGAAAATGCCTTTTCTGCAGTGAATCTGTCCTTTCCACACTCCGCCTTCCGCATTCCCCTTTCCGCCTTCCGTTGCAGAATCGAGAATTAGAAACATAGCGTGCGGCGGAGTCATTCAATCCACGTTCCGCCTTCCGCCTTTCACCTTCAGAACTCGGAAGTCGGAAACATAACTTTTGACGGAATATTTTATCCACGTTTTCGCCTTCCACCTTCTGTCTTTCTACCCTCCAGTGCGGAACTCGGGAATCGGAAAACTCATAAACGATGGAATCATTTATCCATATTTTCGCCTTCTGCATTTCGCCTTTCCGCTTTTCAGTGCAGAACTAGGGAATCATAAAACTAACTTTTTACCTTAACGTTTTTCCCATTTTCTGCCTCCCGCCTTCCGCAGGTGGATTACGGGGTGCGGAAAATACACCCTTGCCTTGGAATTTTCGGCTCTTTTCTGCTTCCGACTTTCTCCTTTTGCAGGCGGATTCCAGGAATCGAAAATCCAACATTCTGCCTTGTCTCTTTCCTGTTTTCCAGCTTCCGCCTTTCGCACGTGGATCCTGGGGTGCGGAAAACTAACATCCTGCTTTGTTTCAACTTCTTTCTTCCGCCTCCCGCCTTCCGTAGGCGGATCCCGGGGTGCAGAAACACTTGAGTCAGATACCTTCTGACTTTGTAACCAGGGTTCTAGCTTCCATGAACATAAGCAGAATGCATTGAAGCATACAAGGCATATACAGATGCAAATGCGGTAACATTTAACAATAGTAAACTCTACTGAAATCATTAGCAAGCATTCATCATATTCAATTCATTCATAAGAAAACACATTGCATAAATAAGAATAACATAGAATACTTATCTTGAAGATGAAGCTGTGCCGCAACTAGCTATGTCACTGCAACGTTCCACCCAACAATAGGCCAATTGTGTTCATTAATCTCTCAACACAGTTGCCACCCCTGAGTTGGGCATGACTTCCACAAGGAACTAGGGAACATCAGACTCACACACAACCAGATTATATCACACATAGTCAAGCCAACACTCAGTTAGGTTTTATAGACTATCCAACCAAGCCAACACACAATTGGGTTTATCGGGCTGCAGGCAAACAAGCCAAACAGATGGGTTTCACAGGTTACACAGCCAAGCCATCTCACTGCTGGGTTTCATAGGCTATTCAACGAAGCCAACTAATAGCTGGGTTTCACAGACTGCATACAGTCAAGCCAACATTCACATTAAGGACCAACCAAGCCAACATATGGGTTTATCAGGCGCTCAACCAAACCATCTCACTACTGGGTTTCACAGGCTATTCAGTCAAGGCAACTAATAGTTGGGTTTCATAGGTTGTCCAGCCAAGGATTACACACATGGAAAAAAGCATAATAAGATACAGCCAAACCAACTACTAGTTGGGTTTATCAGGCTGCTCAACTAAGCCAATATCCAACTGGGTTTATCAGGTTGCCCAACCAAGCCAATATACAATTGGGTTTATCAGGCTGCTAGCCAAACCAATCTCTTTTGGGTTTATCAGGCTGCTAAGGCAATGGAAAGGTAGAATGGCTAAGCTAGTGGCTCAGTCAAGAGCTAGGGGCACTTCCACAAGATCTATCTGGCCTGGCATCCACATTACTTGCATCCCAACACAATGAAGCATCCCCTTTTCTGCTACACAGTCCCTCGGGCTATGCCTTCCCTTCCAGTGCTCTTCAGGGCGCGCATAGAAGATTCACCAACCACTCCTATCTTTTTGTGAGGTTTCTCTCTGCACTAGGTTTATCAAGCCCATTCCTCGTCTCTTCCACTCCTAAGTCTTGCATATGGTTCATACCAAAACCAGGGTGCACATCACAACAAACCACAGGGGGACACAACAACATAGGGCTTCACTCTGCAACATAGAGAAACATGGTCTCATACCACTCTGTAGTTTAGGATAACACTGCAACACAACAACCAGGGTTTGACAAAGGAAAATAGTTGCAGAAACACTCCGCTCAACCAAATTCTCTACGATTCCAGATAGTGAACAATGCGTGAATGAATGATCGTGAATGTAATCAACAATGAATGTCGAGGAACAACAAAACCTTCCCCTGACCGAGGAAAAGACGGACTGGCACGCATCACGTGCTTCCTTGCGTAAGAAGCAAGAATGCGGCTTCCCAGACTGCAGGTTGCAGGCAAGCTCAGTCACGAAATCGACTGCCATGCCTTGCTCTACCCAAGACATTAACTGCCTCAACCGTTCTTCTGGAAGAATTGAATGATTGAGGACATATGACAAAAAAGTAGCTGAGGGTTTATGGGTTCCCCCATTGACATCTGGTCTCACCCTATTGCCTTAGGAATTTGATTAACTCCCTTCCCTATTCCTTGTGAAATCATGCCCCCATCTCTTTCATGTTGCAGTGTATAGCTAGCTGTGGTATTTTATTAAATTGTATATTTACATGATATCTCAAAATGTGTTGTGCTTGACTAGCACTATAACCATAGGTATCAACCTTGATCACATATACACAAAACACCAAATCAATGACAGGGCCTTGGCCTTGAGCTCCTTGCCATGATTTACATACAATATATACATCATGTACAATTTCAATACCATGGGGTCAAAACCGGGGTGTTACAACAATCCCCTCTTTAAACTTGACTTTGAGTAAACACCAATCCCCCTCAAAGTTTTACTGATGAATCTCACATACACCCCCCTATCACCTAGATCTATCTCTCAACTTTATCGACGAGTTACCAGGGGTATGCAAGCCTAACCAGGTATTACAACCATATGCCCATTTACATGCAAATTGCTCAATTTTTTTTTTCATGTGTCTTCATAGCATCACCATCTGGTTCTTCATCCTCTTACTTTACCATGCTCACTTTCTTGCTTGTTTTCTACCATGCCCCTTTTTTTATCTGCATCCAACCTTGTCATTGATGTCCATATAAAAAAAATCCATCTACCGGATTACATGGGTCCTCAACTGCTATAACTGCCAATTCTCTAGGAATTCTCTTAGCATACATGGTTCATTAATGTTGGTCCCACAACTCAGATTAAACCATCTCACATTTCTCCCGCAAGCGAAGACTCAACCTCTTTGATCCACATCGAGCTAGGATACAAGTACACCTGCCACCCTCATACCTACCCAGTGGTTGATTCCACACTTGATGCATCATCCCTTCTTTGCGCATAAGAGGGATACTTTGTGCTTCTAGCACTTGGGGAAATTAAATTCTAACTGGGAACCCAAGAAATACTACTAGGGTGTCGAGTACCACCGAACGTGCACCCCACAATTAATTAAAAAAACCAAGTATAACACAATGAGCACAACTATATGTCAAACCATGGATCTGATACTAGTTCTTAGGATTTAAACGAGCATACATATAATTAATATTGAGAGAACACAAATCCACATAGCAACACATTTAAGATAGACACCATATTTACGTGGAAAACCTAAAACCGGGGAAACCCACCATAATAGATCTATTTTTTCCCTTGACCTAAACTATCTAAACCGAGCCAAGTGAGCTAGCCACCATTCACATCTAAACCACTTTTCAACGGAGCCCCCTCAAGCCTTATAAAGGATTCTTTACATGCAATACCATACTATGGGCCACTAAATACCATTGACCACCAATACCATGGAAAAATACCATGGGCTATAATAAACAATGTTCCCAAACCATGTGCTAGATCTCAACCACCTTTGATTCTTTCCCGAGTCAAGGTTAACCCTAACAAAGGGGTGTTCATGAGTCCAAGCATCGTTTTGAACTTTTCAATCTTTTTTGTTCCAAGCATATTGGTGAAGATGTCTACAATTTGCTCATTGGTGGAACATTGTCTTAAGTGAATTGTCCTGGCCTTTACATGATGTCGAATCATATGGTACTTCATGTTGATGTGTTTGGTTAGATAATGAAACATGAGATTCTTGGCCAACTTGATTGCATAAGTATTGTCGATCATTAGGGAAGTGCAGTTATCTTATTTCTCTTGCAAATATTCAAGTATTCTCTTGAGCCACACAATTTCCTTTGTTGCTTCTGCGATAACCACATATTCTGCATTTGTTGTAGAATCTGTTGTAACTGTTTGTTCGCGTGATATCTAGGATATAGTTGCTGATCCAAGACTCATGAGGTAGCCTAAAGTAGACACTCCCATCTCTTTGTGACTATCAAAGTCTGAATCAAAGTACCCAATAAGTTTGAATTTATCCACCTTAGAATATTTGAGTCTAAAGTCTTGAGTTTCCTTCAAGTATCTTAGAACTCTTTTGGTAGCAGACCAATGCCTTTCATAAGGTTTTTGCATGAACCTTGAAAGTATCCCAACAACAAATGAAATATTTGGTATGGTGGTGGTAATTGTTGAGAGTACAGCTTCGGGAGTTATTCTCCATGACCTTATGTTGTATTAAGGTCTCAGACTTGTGTTGTAATCAAGTTCAGAATCTATGTTGTAGTTAGGTTCAGATCTTGTCCTTGACCTTATGTTGTATTAAGGTCTGAGACTTGTGTTGTATCAAGTTCGGAACTTACATTGTATTAAGTTCACATGACATTGTCATATTTAGGAGAGATGCTTGTACTAGGATCTTATGGTTAAGATCATGACCTTATGTTAAGGTTTGAGACTTGTGTTGTATCAAGTCCAAAATTTATGGTGTATTAAGTTCAAATGACTTATGTTGTATTAAGTCTCGAGGATATACTATGTGATGTATGGCTAGTCATGATCAACATGTGCTACAAGTCTCCTTTAGGGATTAGCTACCCCTATAGTGATTTACTTTAGCATGTGACTATATGACTTGGGGTAATACACATGATCATAGGTTCAGAATTTTTTTTATGAGTATGATACGATATAGAATTAATGAAAACACATAGACTATGTAGAGAAAATTAATATGAGCACAGAGATAGAGAGATAATTTGAATTGCCCATGCATGCCTCCAAGTGAACTCGAATTAATAAGACATCAGTTGAGTCTTAGTTGTGATAAAACGAGTTCAATTAATTAAGGAATCAACTCCTTAATTTATGCAAGTGGTTGTTGAAGATGACACCGATGGAGAAACAATAGTTACATTCAGTTCTGTTCAGTTACATTAAGTTTTGTTCAGTTATATGTAGTGCCATTCAGTTTAGTTTAGTTCATTCAACTAACAATTCAGTTAGAGACAATTAAACTCGGTGAATTAATGGAGGGAACATATCTTCCTTATGGGAGATAATTGTGGAGTGCCAACTTGGCACCAAGTCATTGATGGCGCATGGTTGAAGATAAAGCAATGTTCTCAGTGTTAACTACTTACCATAGCTTGCAATATTCGCTACCTTCCTTGTATGACCTAATTTGACTTGTTATTAAAGTGCTATGCACTTGGCAAGATCAACATAGTGTTCCATTTAATCACTACTCTCTGGTGCTCTCAGAGAAGGAAATATGATATAGTGTTGTAATCATTCTCTTCCAATTATCAATCATACTATAAGATTGTTGTTAGGTTTTTTCATCCTCCGAATCGGTGGAGGGTTTTCCCAGGGTATATCCTGTGTTCTATGGTTTGACTTATGTCTTTGGAGTATTGATGAGACCTATATGCACTGTTATTATGGATTAAAGTTTTAAAGTTCAATTATCTTCATATTTTTGCTCAATAACTAACAATAACGTAGGCAAGGCTTCCCACAAGCTGTCGGTACTTGGTCGCATCCTCAAATTATTTTCTTTCATTTGATGTGAGCTTCAAGTTCCGTTCCATTGGAGTAGAAAGAGGGTTTCATTATGTTATGCCAAATATGTTCAACAACTTTCGAACACACTTCTTTTGGGATATGAATATGTACTTAGGATGTTGAGTCACTTTAATCCCCAAGTAGTAGTGAAGGTGTCTAAGATCTGTTATCTCAAATCCCTTCTTCAATTCTTTCTTTATGGATGCCATATAGCTTTCATTGTTCTTTGTCATTAAAAGATCATCTATACACACCACAAGATACACAATATATCTTTTGAGTCTTGACTTTCTTTACATTCAGTGTTGCGTCATTGAGATTAAAATGTTTGAAATTTAACTTCATAATATGCTTGGTTATCTTTTCGTACCATGCATGACGTGCTTGTTCAGGACATATAATGACTTGATGAGTTTACATACTTTTTGTTCTTTTCCTTTCACAACAAAGCCTTCTTGCTGAGACATGAAAATATTCTCTTTTAGGTCCCCATTCAAGAAAGCAGTCTTCGCATCCATTTGATGAACTTTCCACCCATTCTGTTCAACCAATGACACAAATATGTGAATCATATCCCATTTTGTTGTGGGGAAGAAAGTCTCTTGATAGTCAATGCCTTCCTTCTATGTATAGCCTTTCACCACAAGCCTCGCCATGTGCTTGTCAAGTGATCCATGTGATATGTACTTGTTCTTCTAGACCCACTTGTAGCCAATTGGTTTGGTTCCAAATGGAGGGCCCACCAAATTGTAGGCTCCATTTTTAATGAGAGCATCATACTCATTCTGCATGGCTTCTTTCCATTCATCATGAACAACAACTTATTCAAAGAAAGTTGGTTCAAGGTTAGCAAATAAATTCAATTCACAATCATATGAGACATCCATATCTTCTACATCACCTGAGATTGAATTATCTTCATCTTCTCCATCTTCTTATCTAGTCGAACTTCTTGTTCCCATATTTCCAACTTCATTCGGATGGACACTTTGAAGTGTCTTTGTGACCCATTTTGGAACTTCCCGCGAAGGCCTTGGTTGATTAGCTAGTGGTGCTTCATTCTATTCAAGATTTAATCTTCCAATCCTCTCAATCACATCATCTAGTTGAACTTCCTATTCACGTGAAGTGACAAGAACTTCTTCTTCATGAAGGGGTGTTGGTGCTTCAAAATGAAATTTCTGAGATTGATCCAAGGTAGGGATCCCCTAGCCTTCAAGATGTGGGATTTTACTACCAACTTCATGAAAGGTATTTACACGGGTAAAGTTTTCTAGACGTTTAAGTTGTCTCTCAATAAAATTGTCATTTTTATTTATCCAAAGAAAAATGACCTCTTTGGATAGAATATATTTTTTTCACCTCATCGTAAAGACCATATGCCTTGGTGGTATTTGAGTACCTCAAGAAAATGCATTTACGACTCTGTGCACCAAGTTTGTCTCTCTGTTCCTTTGGTATCAAGGCATAGAAGGTGGAACCAAAGACTTTGAGATGCTTCGCCGAAGGAATGATCCCATACCACATTTTGTATGTATTCTTGTTTGTAAGAGCATGAGTGTGACTTCTGTTTATTAAATAAACTGCACATAGAACTGCATCAAGAAAGTATCAATCTTACTTTCTTAAAAAACATCATGAAACATGCCATATTCAAAAGAGTCTTGTTCATTCTTTCTACCACACTTTTTCGTTGAGGATTGTATGGAATAGCGATTTGATTCTTAATCCCATGTTGTCTAAGATAAGCTTCAAAATAATTTGATGCATATCCTCATTCATTATTCGTACGAAGGACACAAATATGCAATTGTGTTTAATTCTAAATCCATACATGAAAGTTATTAAAAGTTTCAAATGCTTGAGATTTGTCTTTCAGTTAATACAACCAACATATACTGGTGTAATCATCGACAAAACTCATGCTATACTTGTTACATTTAGCAGAAACAACAGGCATATTGCCACACAAATCAGAGTGAATCAGTTCTAGTTTTTGATATGCTATGTAATCCGATTCATGGAAATGTTGCTTACTATGTTTGAGACAAATACGAGCATCACGTTGTGTCAAATTCTTTGGAATGGTAGTTGTTGATGAAAAGGAATAAATGTCCTTATACCAACATTTCTAAATTTTGCTAGGCTAATGCAAAATAGGCGAGATCATTACCCTGATTTAAAGCCTAACTGTGCAAAAAATGTGCTAGATTTTTATGCAAAAGAAAATATAATGTTTTTTTTTTTTAAATTTATTAATTAATTTATTGAAAAGAAAAAGATTCAATGCTGTTATAAACAAAATATGCAAAAAATATAAGTAACTCAAATAAGAACAGAGAAAAGAGTCGATAATAGATCCAAATTCAGACCAAAATGAGGCAAAATCAACACCATATTTTTATTGATTTCATTCTGAGTTACAATTGAAATTTTCTTTTCAACCCCTACGAGGGTAGGGACTAGAAAAATGCCTATAAATCAGAGGTGGATGATGCATCACACTTATATTTATGGTTAACAAAAGAATAACTCAAAGAAGACTTTGTTAGACCAATCATGTATCAAACATGCCACAATCTTGACTCTACAAAAATAATTCTTATTAGTATTGAAAATCAATTAAAAAACGAATAAAATAAAACATAATGCCAAAACAAGTGAACAACCTCTAAGGCATAAATATAGATGATGTTCTTTGAGCCATTTTTCCATCTTCAACACTATTCCTGCGTTCAACAAGAAAACTTTATGTCTATGATAACTCAAGTATTCTCTTCCATCTTACCTCCTTTCTCCTTGTTCCTCCCGTTTAGCTTTAGAAAAGAAAATAAGTTAAGGTAGTTTAAAACTACCTTTTAGTCTTGGCATCTAATTAGATTATTTTAATAAAATAAGACAACTCTATTTAAACTCTATAATAAAGGAATATAATATATAATAGTAGGTGGCACCCCCCTTGATCCTTTATTATTCCCCATATTCACCATGTCTTTCCAAAGAATATAACATATAATAAACCAAAACATTCATCATAATCATAAACATGACATAAGATAAAAGTATATCTTTATAACCATCTTACTTCCCAAATGAGTAAAAAATGAAATATACCATATCCAACCATCATTCAATCATAGTCAAGATATTTCCATGGGTAAAAATATACCAAAGTAAAACATAATCTTCATCAAAACCCATATGCTTTGAGAGAAGCAGTTGGCATTTTCCTACTTCCTTGTGAAGTCACGTTTTTGCTTGGCTGTCCCTTTTGTTTCACTGATTCTGCTCTCTCATTAGTTGGTTGTATATCAATTGGAATGGTTTCTTTAGCTCCCATATTAACTTATGACATGAAATGATGAGAGGTAATCAAATGGGAGGAAGCTTTAGAAGAATTGGACTTGACAGACTGCCTTTTGCCTTTGGTACTAAGTGATGGATTAGGTGAGGCTTTGGGTTCAACATTTGGATGTAGAGGTTGAGTATGAGAAGCTACTGAAGCTTACCGTTGTGCGTACTTCTCAGGTGGTGGAGGCGAGGCAACGACAAAGACTGAGTGGGCCATCCATGAATACCAGATGGTTGATTAGAACAATTTGGTTCCATCCATCAATATTTTAGGGCTCAGGTTGCATGAACACACGTGGAGGTATAGGAATTCCAAGGATTCTCTACTGAGAATGAGATGGAGGCTTGACATAGGGTTTCACATCTGGTATGTGGGATTGGGAATCCAAGTTTAAGAATCCGATTAGGAGGAGTTGGTTAAATTCCTTCGAATCAACATCAAAATGGATTGAAAACCTCAACCTTTTATCTCTTCCTCCCTGCCAAGGAGGATGATGGCCTTTACCCTAGTTTATCTCTATTACCTATGTTACCTTTGTTGCCTCCTTTGCTGAAGAAAATCATCTATAATGATGGAAATACAGATCAATAGAAGTACACAAGAGTAGAAAAACATATCAAATAAATTTGTTATGCAACCAAATCCCAGATATAGCATAAAAAAAGCAGAAATAGAAAATATGAGAGTAATCCACGCCTAAAAGATGAATAGCAGAGATAAATATCAATTCTCTTCGAGGGAGTAACCTCCTTACACAATGTACAAGACAAGATAAGATGATGATATGATGACTAAAGTGAGAATATCTCCTTCCTATATATAGGAGATAATGGTGTACAATAACAACTAATAAGCCCACTATTAGACCCAAGCCTACATAAATAATATGTAATGCACCATGTTAAGTCATGATCTTGTTTTCTTCAGTTTTATATTTTGCTTGTGATTTTTATTTTAAGTTTTCTCATTTGCTTATTTTAGAAAATTTTTGGTTTAAAGTGAAATTTTGATTTTTGCCTTTAGGTTTTCATTTTTGTTTTTTCTTATGGTTTTGAAGGGTTCTATAGGACATTATGTGGATTAATTGGTTTACAAATAACACCATGATCAAAGTTTACCATTAAAAGCTCATTCAAAATGTAATTAATGACTAAAAAGTGCCAAAATTGGTTTTAAAATATTCTTGTAGCGCAACGGCCAAAAAGTTACACTACGGCGCTACAAGAAAATCGTTTTTGCCAAAATGGTCATTTTTCAGTCCGATTTTTTGGGGGATTTCGTTCCTAAAGTGTTAACTACATCATTGGTCACATTTGATATGTGTTTTGCCAAGTTTTTTCATGTAAACAGGTGTCTGGTCTCATGTGAGGGAGATTCTGGCAACTGTTTTGGCAACTGTATGCAAATTTATGGCAAATGATGATAGTGAGCGAAATAAGGAAAGATTTTCGGGAAAGAGGTTCTAAATTAAATATTATGAAGCTGGTGGAGACGCTGGAATGAAGACACATTGCTAAAAATCGGAAATCGGTAGTTGAAGAAAATCAGGGTTTCGCCAACGTGACAGTTGGGAATAAGCTGAAGACTTGAAGACACCTGCAACAAACTGGGAGTGAGATGGTATCAAATAAAAGTAAATACAAGATGGGAAGACTTTGAAATACTGATTTTGGCACACCTGCTCGTGTGGTGCAATATGATGTGCCAGGTTCAGGCTTAGAAGACAGTGTAGTAGTCTGGCAAATCAATGACGAAGATCATAGTTTTTTTGCACTCGTCCTTTTCGAATCAAATATGCACAGGAGGATGTTTACTTGTCAGTGATGGTTGCCTTCAGTTTAGATGTAATAGTACCGGAGTAGAAGAGGCTTACTTTGGATGGGTAGCTCTTAATTATATGAAGAGAAGATTGCAGAATATACCAATGCTGGAGACTTTTGGTGCACTTGACTTAGGAGGTTCCTCATTACAGGTCACATTTGAAGTTATACAAAATGGCTTGAATCTGAGTATTGGAAAAATGGAACGCTATCTAAATGCATATTCTCTTACAGGTTATGGCCTAAATGATGCCTTTGAAAAGTCAATTGTACTTCTACTCGGAAAAAATTCAAGAACTGGCAGTGAGAAGTTCTCTGGTGATCAATTACATCTCAATCATCCTTGCTTACATGCTGGTTATAGACAACAATATTCATGTTCTCAGTGTTCTTTATTACTCCAGGATGGAAGTCCTCTGGTTGGTGGAAGGGACATAAGTAAAGAAGAGTCTCGAGTAGCAGTTGAGTTAATTGGTGTGCCAAACTGGGAAGAATGTGAAGCTCCAGCAAAGTCAACTGTAAATTTCTTTGATTGGTCACATTCAAGTGCATGGACAGATTGCAAGCAAAATCCTTGTGCTATTAGTAATAATCAACCACAATCTCTAGAATTTACTATTTCAACAAAATTGCTAAATAATCACTTACAAGAAACTCAAATGAAGATCCAGCATTAACTGTAGCTTCCTGTGCTGATCTGCATAGGAAGAGCATTGAGCAAATGAAGATAAACAGCTGTTCTCTTCAAGATTTGCAAATATGTGGAAGTCTATCTCAGGTGCTAGTCATTTATGTTGAACAGGATATGATCCAGTGCCAGAGATCTGGTGTTATTGAAGATGTCGCCTCTTTGGGCCTTGATGGACCCTTAGAAAAACCAAAAGCTACTATTATGCCAAATGCAACAATAAATAGTTTTCCTCCAAAGACAGCCAATCATGTTCTGATGAGAAGAGCATTGAGGGTGGTAGTCTTTGTCCATGGATTTCAGGGTCATCATCTAGATTTACGGCTAGTCCGGAACCAATGGATTTTGATTGATACAGGTGCATAATTTCTTATGTCAAGGATCAATGAGGATAAAACAACTGGTGATTTTAAAGAACTAAGGGAAATATTGGCAGATGAAGTTTCATCCTTTTTTAAATATTAAATTCAGTTCAGCAAGATATTGGAGCAATGCCAAGGAAATAAAAAAAGCTCGGCTAATTGCTCTCCATTTCAGGAGTTAAAAAGTCTTTATGTGAAACGAAACAGTCATCTGCCAAAAAGATGATATAAAATATGCAACTCTAAAGCCAAACACCCATTTATAGCCCTCATTCATGTCTATATGTTTTCAATAAATTTGCATACAGTTGTTGATTATTGATGAGATGGATTATTTGATTTCAAAAGACCAAGCAGTGCTTTATGATCTCTTCAGGCTTCCTACATTCCCAAATTCACAGTGTATGCTGATAGGAATTTCAAATGCAATAGACTTGACTGATTGGTTTCTTCCCAAGTTGTAGTCCTTAAATTGTCAACCTCTGGTTATAACATTTCGTGCCTATTCAAAAGATCAGATACTAAAGATACTCCAGCAAAGGCTAATGGGTCTACCATTCCAAGTATTTCAACCTGAGGCATTGGAGCTTTGTGCAAGGAAAGTTGCTGCTGCATCAGGGGATATGCGCAAAGTTTTTCATGTTTGCAGAGGCGCTGTTGAGATGCTTGAAGCAGAATTAACCAATGATATTGAAATGCAAATTATTGAGAATTCTGCTCTGTTTTTTCCTGTTTTGGGTTACTGAAGTTGAATGCAGGCCACGAGCTGATGGAGATGAATTTAAAAAAAGAAGAAGAGGTTTTTGTTCATAAGAGACCCCTTCACAAAAACATCTCTCAGTTTTGCAACAGCTGTCAAGGTTTGAAAGATCCAATTTAATCTCTGCAGCCTATTTTTCAGGGTTTTTAATATTTAATATTTTCCTGTTTTAGTGTTCATCTTGCGGGGAATATTCTGATTTATTGGAGATTAATTTTTAAAAACCAAGAGAGGTTTTTGTCCATCACCAAACCATTCACAAAAACCTCTCTCAGTTTTTACATAGGTGTCACGAATTGAGAGATATGGAAGCTTCTTTGACACCTATTTTTCAGAAATTCGCCATATTTGCCAGGAATCCGATTTGCTATTTTTAGTCAATTAGTTGAAAGTTAGTTAATGTAACTGCTGGGTAGTTTCAATTTCGACCTAATGAAGGGAGGATAGAACTACTTCTTTGTAATTATAAAAGAGAGACAAGGGTACAGAAGAGGGGTTCTACTTTTTGGCTGGCTTAAGGAGGTCTGTGACTTGTTTATGAGCTAAGTATTATAACTCTCATGTGCATTTGTTGAACATAATTATGAAATATATGATCCTTTACACCTTTCAGTCTATGTTTTGACTTCATTTTTAACTTGTTTAGTTACATGATTGATAAATTCATTGCTGGTTTATGGTTTCTTTGCTGGTAGTGCTTGTCAGTTCTGAATGAACTTCAATGTCATGTTATGTTGGATATTGGTAATTATATTATGCATCTCTGTTTTTCTTTGTTTATGATTCAGTTCTTATTTGGCTCATGAATGTATTCCCTTCAGTCACCAAACTTTACAACCAGAAAAACCTTTCAAAAAACCCTAAACCCTAGTTTTGTTTGATTGAATATTTGAGATTGTGTTGGCTTGTTTCTTTGTGGCCTGGAAACAATTTCTGGCACAAACACACCACAATATAGGGGGTAATGTGCCACACTATATGATGTAATGTGTCATCAATAAAGGCTTAACATGCCCCTCCCCTTCAAAAAGTGTTGTCCTCAATGCTGAAGTAGTTCTAGATGCTGCTGTATAAAGGACTCATCTTCCCATGTTGAATCTTCTGTGGGTAAGTTCTTCCATTTAATGAGATACTCTGAAAATGATCGATTTTGAAGCTGTCTAGTTCGTATTTCAGTAATTTCTTAAGGCTCAAAGACGATTTTTCCTTCCTCATCTTTTTGGGAGAAAAACATGGAAAAATAGCCCACTGGGCTAAAATTCGCCCCTAAAATGATCCCTGCTTCTGACTTTCTTTACATTCAGTGTTGCGTCATTGAGATTAAAATGTTTGAAATTTAACTTCAGAATATGCTTGGTTATCTTTTCGTACCATGCATGACGTGCTTGTTCAGGACATATAATGACTTGATGAGTTTACATACTTTTTGTTCTTTTCCTTTCACAACAAAGCCTTCTTGTTGAGACATGAAAACATTCTCTTTTAGGTCTCTATTCAAGAAAGCAGTCTTCACATCCATTTGATGAACTTTCCACCCATTCTGTTCAACCAATGACACAAAGATGTGAATGGTATCCCATTTTGTTGTGGGGAAGAAAGTCTCTTGATAGTCAATGTCTTCCTTTTGTGTATAGCCTTTCACCACAATCCTCCCCTTGTGCTTGTCAAGTGATCCATGTGATTTGTACTTGTTCTTCTAGACCCACTTGTAGCCAATTGGTTTGGTTCCAAATGGAGGGCCCACCAAATTGTAGGCTCCATTTTTAATGAGAGCATCATACTCATTCTGCATGGCTTCTTTCCATTCATCATGAACAACAACTTATTCAAAGAAAGTTGGTTCAAGGTTAGCAAATAAATTCAATTCACAATCATATGAGACATCCATATCTTCTACATCACATGAGTTTGATTTATCTGCATCTTCTCCATCTTCTTATCTAGTCAAACTTCTTGTTCCCATATTTCCAACTTCATTCAGATGGATACTTTCAAGTGTCTTTGTGACCCATTTTGGAACTTCCCGCAAAGGACTTGGTTGATTAGCTAGTGGTGCTTCATTCTATTCAAGATTTAATCTTCCAATCCTCTCAATCACATCATCTAGTTGAACTTCTTATTCAGGTGAAGTGACAATAACTTCTTCTTCATCAAGGGGTGTTGGTGCTTCAAAATGAAATTTTCGAGATTGATCCGAGATAGGGATCCCCTAGCCTTCAAGATGTGGGATTTTACTACCAACTTCATGAAAGGTATTTACACGGGTAAATTTTTCTAGACGTTTAAGTTGTCTCTCAATAAAATTGTCATTTTTATTTATCTCAAGAAAAATGACCTCTCTGGATAGAATATATTTTTTTCACCTCATCGTAAAGACCATATGCCTTGGTGGTATTTGAGTACCTCAAGAAAATGCATTTACGACTCTATGCACAAAGTTTGTCTTTTTGTTCCTTTAGCATCAAGGCATAGAAGGTGGAACCAAAGACTTTGAGATGCTTCACCGAAGGAATGATCCCATACCACGTTTTGTACGGATTCTTGTTTGTAAGAGCATGAGTGTGACTTCTGTTTATTAAATGAACTGCACATAGAACTACATCAACAAAATATCAATCTTACTTTCTTAAAAAACATCATGAAACGTGCCATATTCAAAAGAGTCTTGTCCATTCTTTCTACCACACTTTTTCGTTGAGGATTGTATGGAATAGCGATTTGATTCTTAATCCCATGTTGTCTAAGATAATCTTCAAAATAATTTGATGCTTATCCTCATCCATTATCGGTACGAAGGACACAAATATGCAATTGTGTTTAATTTTAAATCCATACATGAAAGTTATTAAAAGTTTCAAATGCTTGAGATTTGTCTTTCAGTAAATACAACCAACATATACTGGTGTAATCATCGATAAAACTCATGCTATACTTGTTACATTTAGCAAAAACAATAGGCATATTGCCACACAAATAAGAGTGAATCCGTTCTAGTTTTTGACATGCTATGTAATCTGATTCATGGAAATATTGATTACTATGTTTGACAAAAATACGAGAATCACGTTGTGTCAAATTATTTGGAATGGTAGTTGTTGATGAAAAGGAATAAATGTCCTTATACCAACATTTCTGAATTTTTCTAGGCTAATGCAAAATAGGCAAGATCATTACCCTGATTTAAAGCCTAACTGTGCAAAAAATGTGCTAGATTTTTATGCAAAAGAAAATATAATGTTTTTTTTTTAAATTAATTAATTAATTTATTGAAAAGAAAAAGATTCAATGTTGTTATAAACAAAATATGCAAAAAATATAAGTAACTCAAATAAGAAAAAAGAAAAGAGTCGATAATAGATCCAAATTCAGACCAAAATGAGGCAGAATCAACACCATATTTTTATTGATTTCATTCTGAGTTACAATTGAAATTTTCTTTTCAACCCCTGTGAGGGTGGGGACTAGAAAAATGCCTATAAATCAGAGGTGGATGATGCATCACACTTAGATTTTTGGTTTACAAAAGAATAACTCAAATAAGACTTTGTTAGACCAATCATGCATCAAACATGCCACAATCTTGACTCTACAAAAATAATTCTTATTAGTATTGAAAATCAATTAAAAAACGAATAAAATAAAACATAATGCCAAAACAAGTAAACAACCTCCAAGGCATAAATATAGATGATGTTCTTTGATCCATTTTTCCATCTTCAACACTATTCCTGCTTTCAACAAGAAAACTTTAGGTCTATGATAACTCAAAAATGAATGAATAGAAGAAGAAATGTCACTTTGTATAAGATAAAACTTTTTATCAACGTTCTTTTTCTCTTCTGTCTTACCTCCTTTCTCCTTTCTCCTTGTTCCTCCTATTTAGCTTTAGAAAGAAAAGAAGTTAAGGTAGTTTAAAACTACCTTTTAGTTTTGGCATATAATTAGATTATTTTAATCAAATAAGGCAACTCTATTTAAATAATATAAGATAAAGGAATATAATATATAATAGTAGGTGGGACCCCCCTCAATCCTTTATTATTCCCCATATTCACCATGTCTTTCCAAAGAATATAACATATAGTAAACCAAAACATTCATCATAATCATAAACATGACATAAGAAAAAAGTATATCTTTATAACCATCTTACTTCCCAAATGAGTAAAATATGAAATATACCATATCCAGCCATCATTCAATCATAGTCAAGATATTTCCATATGTAAAAATATACTAAAGTAAAACACAATCTTCATCAAAACCCATATGCTTTGTGAGAAGCAGTTGGCATTTTCCTACTTCCTTGTGAAGTCACGTTTTTGCTTGGCTGTCCCTTTTGTTTCACTGATTCTGCTCTCTCATTAGTTGGTTGTACATCAATTGGAATGGTTTCTTTAGCTCCCATATTAACTTATGACATGAAATTATGGGAGGTAATCAAATGGGAGGAAGCTTTAGAAGAATTGGACTTGACAGACTGTGCATGCCTTTTGCCTTTGGTACTGAGTGATGGATTAGGTGAGGCTTTGGGTTCAACATTTGGATGCAGAGGTTGAGTATGAGAAGCTACTAAAGCTTATTGTTGTGCATGCTTCTTAGGTGGTGGAGGCGAGGCAACGAAAAATACTGAGTGGGCCATCCATGAATACCAGATGGTTGATTAGAACAATTTGGTTCCATCCATTGATATTTTGGGGCTCAGGTTGCATGAACACATGTGGAGGTATAGGAATTCCAAGTATTCTCTACTGAGAATGAGATGGAGGTCTGACATAGGGTCTCGCATCTGGTATGTGGGCTTGGGAATCCAAGTTTAAGAATTCGATTTGGAGGAGTTGGTTAAATTCCTTCGAATCAACATCAAAATGGATTGAAAACCTCAACCTTTTATCTCTTCCTCCCTGCCAACGAGGAGGATGGCCTTTACCCTAGTTTATCTCTATTACCTATGTTACCTTTGTTGCCTCCTTTGCTGAAGAAACTCATCTATAATGATGGAAATCAAGATCAATAGAAGTACAGAACAGTAGAAAAACATATCAAATAAATTTGTTATGCAACCAAATCCCAGATATAGCATAAAAAAAGCAGAAATAGAAAATAAGAGAGTAATCCACACCTAAAAGATGAATAGCGGAGATAAATATCAATTCTCTTCGAGGGAGGAACCTCCTTACATAGTGTACAAGACAAGATAATATGATGATATGATGACTAAAATGAGAATATCTCCTTTCTATATATAGGAGATAATGGTGTACAATAACAACTAATAGGCCCACTATTAGACCCAAGCCTACATAAATAATATGTAATGCACCACAATATAGGGGGTAATGTGCCACACTATATGGTGTAATGTGTCATCAATAAAGGCTTAACATGCCCCTCCTCTTCAAAAAGTGTTGTCCTCAATGTTGAAGTAGTTTTGGATGCTGCTGTATAAAGGACTCATCTTCCCATGTTGAATCTTCTATGGGTAAGTTCTTCCATTTAATGAGATACTCTGAAATTGATCGATTTCGAAGCTGTCTAGTTCGTATTTCAGTAATTTATTCAGGCTCAAAGATGATTTTTCCTTCCTCATCAAGTTTTGGCAACATCGTTTGAACTTGTAGCTTGTCACCGATTACCTTCTTTAAACATGAAACATGGAAAACTGGATGGACTCGTGAAGATGTAGGTAGTTCCAATTTGTAGGCCATACTACCAATATTTTGTAACACCTTGTAGGGACCATAGTATTTAGGTGATAATTTATTATCCTTCTTGGTGTTCTTTAGGGACATCTGTTTGTATGGTTGTAGTCTTAAAAACACCCAATCCCCAACATTAAAGCTCCGTTCACTATGGTGTTGATCTGCTTGTTGTTTCATTCGATTTTGTGCTAGATTCAGGTTGTCCTTTAAGAGTTGAATAACTTGTTGTTGATGCTCCATGTGGTATTCCACTGCTTAAACCTTAGAGTCTCTCAGTGAAGATGCGATGGATGGTGGATGGTAGTCATACAATGCCATGAATGGGGTCATTTTGGATGATGTATGGAAGGAAGTATTATACCACCATTCTGCCAATGGTAACCACTTGACCCATTTTGTTTGTTTATCAGCTGCAAAACATCTAAGATACCCTTCCAAACATTTTTTTACTATCTTTGTCTATCCATTAGATTGAGGGTGATAAGATGAGCTATGAGCCAGTTGAGTACCCAAACAAGAAAATAATTTGGTCCGAAAATTTCCAGTGAAAATGAGATCCCTGTCACTTACTATAATATTTGGAGTACCATGTAGTTTTTTACTGTCTCCATAAAATAATTGGCGACCGTGCTTGCTTTGAAGGGGTGAGATAGTGCACAGAAGTGTGCATATTTGGTAAGTCTATCAACAACCACCATGATGACACTCTTTCCTTCAGAATTTGGTAAAATTGTGATAAAATACATCGAGACCTCTGTCCACCTTTGGATTGGAATGGAAAGTGGTTGTAGGAGACCAGGGGTCTTAATTGTTTCCACTTTATTTTGTTGGTAAACCAAACATTCTGCCACAAATTTTTGAACGTCTTTTTAAGACCATCCCCCAAAAAATCTTTCTTTATCATGTGGTAGGTTTTTAAGAAATATCAGTGCCCTTCTATCGGTGAAGAGCGGAATTCAGAAAGTACCTTCTGCTTGAGCTAGGAACTCTTACCAAGATATAAGCGCTCCTTGTACCATAGCAAGTCATCTTTCCACCTAAATGTGTTAGAGGCGCTGGGATCCTGTTGCAGCTTTTGAATAAATGTCCATTTTTTTTTGTCATTTTCCCATTTGTCCATTTCTTCGGCTATCCAATCTATTTGGATGATTGAAATAACATAGAGTAATGCTTCAACATGCTCATCTTTCCTGGAGAGTGCATCCGCAACAACATTTTACTTCCCCTTTTTGTAGATGATTTCAAAGTCATATCCCAACATCTTTGTTACCCATTTTTGTTGCTCTTCTGAAGATAGCCTTTGTTCCAAGAAGTATTTAAGGCTATCATGATAAGTTTTAACCTTGAAATGTCTCCCTATAAGGTAGGGGCGCCATTTCTTCAAGGCATGTAGTATTGCTAACATTTCCTTCTCATAAATGGGATTTTTTAAGTTATTTCCCTTGATTGGATGACTAGTGAAGGAAATAGGGTGTCCTTCTTGCATTAGTACAGCTCCAATTCCATTTCCTGAAGCATCACATTCCACAATAAAGGTTTTTGTGAAGTCTGGTGTCTCCGAAACAAGAGCTTTACACATGGCCTTTTTGAGTTGTTGAAAGACTTGAGTTACCTCTGGAGTCCAAGAAAATGCATCTTTCTTCAGTAACGATGTTAGAGGAGCTGCTATTCTTCCATAGTCCCGAAGAAACTTGCGGTAGTACCCTGTTAGACCTAAGAATCCTTGAAGATTCTTTAGGGTTTTGGGAATCGGTCAGTCCATCATGGATTTACTTTTTCTAGGGTCTACCTTGACACCTTCATGAGATACAATATGACCCAAATACTCTACCTCCTTTCTCCCAAAGAAACATTTTGAGGGTTTTGCATACAGTTCATTCTCCTTTAGTAGTTGTAGTACCATGTCAACATGTTGAACATGTTCTTCCCAAGACTTGCTATAGATTAGTATATCATCAAAGAATACCGACACAAATTTTCTAAGGAAAGGCTTGAAAATAGAATTCATCAAACCTTGAAATGTGGAAGGTGCATTTGTTAGACCAAATGGCATGACCGAAAATTCATAGTGACCTGCATGAGTTCTGAATGTTTTTTTGGGGATGTCTTCATCCTTCATTTGAATATGATGATACCCGAAACGAAGATCTAACTTTGTGAAGACAATTGCTCCATGTAATTCGTCTAACAATTCATCAATGACGGGAATGGGAAACTTATCTTTAATGGTGATCTTGTTGAGACCTCTATAATTAAGACACATACGCCATGATCCATCTGGATTGCCTCACCATTACCATTGGTTCAAAGTAAGAACTTTGGCTAGGCCTAATTATGCCAGCCTCTAACATTTCATCCACCATATGCTCAATTTCACTCTTTTGTCTCTAGGGATATCGGTAAGGTCTAATTTTAGGAGGAACACTGCCTGGAATTAAGTGGATAGCATGATCAAAGTCACGAATAGGTGGAAGACCTTTGGGCATATCTTCAAATACTTTGGAATGCTTATTAATGACCCTTTGGAGATCTGGGGAGATAGGGAATTTTGAGGTTTGAACATCTAATGAGCATAATTGTGCAACTATACCTTGATGTCCCTTTTTTAACAACTTTGTCATACCATTAGAGCTTATCACCTTGCTTGGTTTTCCTGTGATACCATTTAACTCATATTCTTTACCTTCCCATGAAAAATTCATGAAAAGTTTTTGAAAATTAAAAGCCACTGTTCCCAATGATTGTAACCATTGGACACCCAAGACAACATCAACACCACCCATTGGGATAGAAATCATTGGACTATTCAATACATATTCCCCCATAGCTAGATTGGTATTATGGCATTTCCCTGAGCAATTTATAGTTCCTCCATCTGCAATCATTACTTGAAATTCTGGTGCTGGATAAACAAAGCAGTTAAGAACTTTGGCTAATTTACAGTGAATGAAATCATGAGTACTACGAGAATCAATCAACACTGTTACCTTATTATTTTTGATGTATCCTTATATCTTGAGAGTTTGAGGAGTGCTAATTCTAGCCAATGCATGACAAGATATGGTGGGAGTAATTTCTTTTGAAGTATCCTTTTCTATTTCTTCTGAAGTCGCCTCTTCTTGAGATGCTTCCTCTTCACAATCTATGTAGAATAATTTCTTCTCATTGCATTTATGTCCCTTACTATACTTGCTGTCACAATTAAAGCATAATCCTTTTGCTCTTCTTTCATCTAGTTGTTGGGGTGTCAACCTTTGTGGTAGCTTAGAAGAAGGAACATTATTTTCTCTATATGTGTTGGAGAAGGCCTTTCTAGTATTCATTGCCATATTTTTATTTTCAACCTTCCTTGCCATCATGAAAGCCTTCTCTAGCGATGATGGTTCAAAGAGACGCACCTCATGTTGAATGTTATCTTTCAAGGTTCCAATAAAGAGATCTAACAAATTATCTTCTGAAATATTCTTCACTCTGAGACTTAGCTGTTGAAATTGCTTGATGTGATCTGTAACTGAACCTTTTTGCTTGAGATTTACCAGTTGACTGAAGAAGGTGTTGCTATTTATATCCCCATAATGTGCAATCAATTCTTCAGTGAATATAGACCAAGAGATAATAGACTCCTTTTTACGGTCACAAAGCCATTGGTACCATACAAACTGATCAGGTTCTAAATACAAGGATGCAATAGTTACCTTTTGCATAGTGGGCACTTGGTGTAGATCAAAGAATTGCTCCATCTGAAAAATCCACGTGATTGGATCCTTGCTATCAAAATTTCGCATGTCAATATTGGGGATAAAGTAGTTTCTTGGAACTAAATTGAACCTATGATGGTGTAGTGAATCATCAACTTTTGAGGACTCCAAATTCCTACTCTCCAATTGTTTTTCAGTTTTCTCCAGACGTGACTGGAATAAGTCATCTTGTTCCTCCTTATCCTCTTCTTGAGTAGATAGTTGAGGAACAAAGTTATGTTTGATATCCTTGATAAAATCCTTCAAGTCTTGGAGATCTTCTTTACTAGCCATCCCTTTGAGATCTTCTTTACTAGCCATCCCTTTTTAGATCCTCTTTAGTAGCCATCTTCTTTTCTAATTTAGCAAAGTCATCAATTTCACATTTTCTTTAATCGTATCTTCCAACTTGGACACTCTAAAAGAAATGTCTTCCATTTCTTCGTAGGTCGGGGATGAACCCTCTGGGGGTTTGAGTGGAGTGTGATTCTTTCCACTTCCTTTTGGTGGAATTTTTAACAATATCACACCCTATGGTTTACCACAAATATATCCTTCTTCTAAAAGATATTCAAATGCAAAATGACGTACCTTTTTCAATCACTGATTGGGAGGCTGTTTTAGGTCCGACTTGTAACCAAGGTAAAATTTGAATTGTGACTCCTCTGATGTTGAAACTTCTTCTTGTAGTACCTTGATCTGTCCTCTTTCCAATGCCACAGTTCTGACTTAATTTGGATGAGCCAACAAAAAGTTATTGCAAATATACCAAAACCTCTTATTTTTGGCCTATCCAAAAGAATGAACTTGTACTGTATGCCACGTGTCCACTGTTTTGTTTTTGTATCTGAAACTTCTACCACAGATACCCTGGTCCATCTTCTTTCATATTCAACTGGTATCACTCCGTTTGGATCTCGGATTCCTCACATATGACCATTTTCCCAAGAGAACCTGCTTTAGACTAGCTATAGGACCAATAAAAAACCCTAGATTCCTCCGAAATTATATTCGAAAATTTATCAGATCAGGATTTGAATTTTTTACTCGAGATAGTTTGGCCTGTTTTGGAAGTGTGTTTTTAACCTCGATCTCTGATTCCTTGTAGAAAAAAAATTGTAGCGAAAGTGCCACGATGAATCGTTTTGCAGAAGCTAGTCCCGAGGGAAGAGCTTTGATACCAAATGTTATGCAACCAAATCCCATATATAGCATAAAAAGAGCAGAAATAGAAAATAAGAGAGTAACCCATGCCTAAAAGATGAATAGCAGAGATAAATATCAATCCTCTTTGAGAGAGGAACCTCCTTACACAATGTACAAGACAAGATAAGATGATGATATGATGACTAAAATGAGAATATCTCCTTTCTATATATAGGAGATAATGGTGTACAATAACAACTAATAAACCCACTATTAGAGCCAAGCCTACATAAATAATATGTAATGCACCACACTATATGGTGTAATGTGCCACACTATATGGTGTAATGTGTCATCAATAAGGGCTTAACAAAATTTGCAGTTAAAATAGTGTATGATTGGATCTATACCAAGACAACCAATCATCCATGCAATCAAATGATAAGGAAACAAAGGAATGGGACACCACAACATGCTTGAAACAATTCAATTTCACCAACTAAAAATACTCATCTTTGCTAACTTTTCTATTTGAACACGAGATGGTTATAAGGAATGCGAGGAGAAGTGAGTGGACAAACTAGTGAAAATAAGTGAGAGGAATGATAAATGGTACATGTTCAAATAATCTACTAGTTTTTAATTATCCAAACAACATCTTATCATTCCAAACAATATCCATTTAGTATGAGAATCAACCACTAACAACTTCAACCATGGATTTGACTTTTCCACACAATCATAAAATCCATTGCACAAGTTTATTTAATGACAATTTATGAGGCAATATATCTTCATAATCGATTCAACACACCGAACTTGTGTCATGAGAGTCTTCATTGCATAACATAGGACCATTTGACATGATTGGAACTATCATTTTATTTATTTTATCATTTAAACTTACTGTTGACAAAATTATCACTTCAACTGTCCCAAACAAACAAAACCAAACCAGACTCCATATTAAAATAAACCAGCGTAGATCCAAATCCCAGGTTCTATCAAGCGCCGAGAGGGATCAAATCTTTGGAAGTGTAGACCTCTTCTTAAGTATTGCACTCAACTATCACCTTTAATGTGATTCAGACCAAAAGGCACATTTTTTTATTTAAGGTCCACAAATAATATTTTTATTATTAATATTTAATACTATTTAAGGCTGCATATAATATTTTTTATTTTGTTAGGAAAAAACATTAAAACATTTCCCCATACATAGTTTTAAAACCATGTGCAAGGCCCTCCTAAAAGCATGGGTTGTTTAGGAGGCCTTGCACATGGTATTAAAACCATTTGCAACTACCTCCTAAACCATGTACAACAAAACCATGGGCTATTTAGGAGGCCTTGCACATGGCTTTAAAACCATTTGTAAGGCCCTCCTAAACCATGTACAATAAAACCATGGGTTTTTAAGAGGCCTTGCACATGGTTTTAAAACCATGTGCATGACCAACATTTTTTTTGCGGATAACTCAATATTTTATTTTTATTATTTTGTTAAGTAGAAACATTACAACATCTCGCCTATATTGTGTTGTTTTTCTCACGGACATCTTTTTATGGCAGATAATTAAATTTTTTATTATTTTGTTAGGTAGGAACATTACAACATCTCACCCATATTAAATTGTTTTTGTGGCCGACATTTATTTTGGAAGATAATTAAAAGTTTTGTTTTTTTATAGCCGACATCTATGCAACTTTACGTAACATTACAACGTTACGTAACGTTACAACGTTACATAACGTTACAAGATCTCCCCCATACTGGGCTGTAGAGCGCCTCTCGGCGCAACAATGATCAATGAAGTGATCCCAAACAATGTTACTGTGACAATGAATATGTAGTAGATAATTGATATCTTCTATACCCAAACAATAAGTATTGATCTTATAAATTATACAGGATATGCATATAAAGTAATTGAGAGTTAGTTCTTTTGACAATGTTGAGAATACGACCAAATCCTTTGCCATACACGCATCTTTGTTTGGTTATTTTGCTTCAAATTTTGATCAAATACTAATTTATGAAAACAATTGCCGTGTCTCACACATTTAGTATTCTAAGCTACAAGATTATTAGCATTACACCAACAATCCCTAAAACTCCACAAGACTTGTTATTTAAATAATTTCCATTCAGATATGAACTACAAATGGTCAAAATATTGCACACATAACAATCCGTATGAGCTTCAAAACCTCCACATAACACTCATCTCAATATCGTGAACAAACTCAAAATGCATAAATTGCTCTAGAACTGTAGCAAACTAAAAATGTTAATGACTCGAAGCAATAACCTTGAAAACTGGTTTAAAAAAAAAATCAATTGAGTCCGAGAAGTATGGTTGACCTTGCAATAGGTATGCAAAGCTTAAGATTTGCAATGCGAACATGTCAAATGCTTTTGCTGTAGATCAAACTCAACCATATAGATCGCTTAGCCACTGTACATTCCACAACCGGTAATATCATTTAAACCAGAAAGGAGAGGAGACAACACTTGAGGCTTGTATCCAACCCTAATAAATAATTCAATGCACGTGTAAAAGATTCTAAGGTTGCATAATATGTTCAAGGCATAATCATCCACCAACCCTATATCTTTCTTTTAAAACAATCACGAAGGAGAGCAAACAAATGGACACAACTATTTTCACAACTAAAATGGTTCTGCCAAGTCTTCTATATTAATACTAATAAACCCTTGAATCCAAATAAAATCCTGAGATTTCAAGTTTATGTGTGGGCTTTAAAGGCAAAGGAAAGTAATTTTGCACTCCATTTTGGTTCAAACCACAGCCTTTGGTTGAGGTCATCATTTTGATCAAAAGGACATGCAACACTCATAACCACCAAAGACAATTCAAGTTCAAAACCTCCTTATCTCATCGAGCTTATTCAAAATAGTGATGACCATCAATATGAGTGGTTGGTTACACAATTAGGGTCTTCGAAATGGCGCCAACGCCTAGTTGACAATCAAAGTGCATGCAAACAAAAACCCTAACAAGTGCAAAAGCATTTGCAACACATGGTTATGTGTTTAAACCCCGAACTTTAAAATAAACAATAAGCTCGAATATGAGTGGAGATATAGTAGTTAAGAACCAACATACTTTTTAACCTGCGTCTTCAACCCCAACCAAAACAATCAAACCAACTCAAGAACACAAACAATTTGCATATTTTTAGTCCTTTCAAAATTCATCCTTCGAAATGAGACTTTCAAAGTAGCAATGTATACGAAGGGAGATGAACAGTAAGAGAACTGTAGGTTCTAATATGAAACTGTAGACTTATTCCCAAATTAGTAACTCAAGTAACAACACTTTCCCAAGCCAAACGATATCTGTGACTGGTTTTTTTCTCTTCCACACAAACATTAACCACCATTTCAATTTATGACAATCTTTCAAATTCGAAACCAAACCATTCAATTCTCAAGCTACTGTCATTTGAGGAAACATGGAATGAGAGTAATGCAAGCACGATGACAGTCAAGTAGAGAAAAAATAAACTATCATGTAAATTCTTTATTTGATATAGAGTTTGCCGTCAGTCTACATATCTTTCAGTGCCTTCAAAACCTTCCTTTGAGGAGCAGAAAATTGGTTGGTAATCCTCCAAACACAAACCACATGTGGTGGGATAGTAAAACCTCAAAGAATTGTAAAACAAACTTTTAAAATGGTAGAAAATCGAGAAGACTTCCATCAACATCTTGTGTACTTGAAAATTCAGTGAAGTGCTCAAGCCACATCCATGGCATTTTCCATAACACAACATTCATCAATCAATCAAAACAATACGATCATGTTGAGTGTATCAACCATGACCACCTTTTAAAACGTTTATCAGGACTGGCAACTCATATGTGCCAAAATCATACCATATTTGTTGATCTTGGTGCCAAATTATCCCTTACCAATCATGTAATCAAAGCTTTACCGCATGTATTGACATTCACCTCATCACCTTTTGCAACATTTGGAACGAACCTTTATCAACATTATAATGATATATGCATTGCAACTGGTATATCACCAATCTGAATAGTAACAAGGCTCCACTAGCCATGATAGAGTAAACATTCATCCGAATAGTAACAAGGCTCCACTAGCCATGATAGGGTAAACATTCATATAGTATTGTGCCATTGCTGTTATATTTGAAATATAAAGGTCTAGTAACAAAACCAATTACATATCCAATTTCCCTTTACCTTTGTCAACACAACATTTAATATAACCAACCATTAAATACCTGCAAGATATGTCGAAAGATTTCAAACAATACCACTTATGTTGTGAAGGTTACACACTTCATGTGTGAAGCAATGGCAACAATTCAATATTTTGGTTATGACTGGAGCACTGATTAATATTTTAACCTTCATTTGAATATAATATTTGGCTCAATCCATAATAACTTGATCACGTCTTTGGTTCAAATAGAAGGAGAATACGGGCCTAAAACCAAACATGTAAGTCACCTTATTCAAATCCAACTTGCAATCTGAAATAACTGTTCATCAATTAACACATTATATTACTTTCGGAGGGTCCCACCTAACTTTTAATATCGTATATGAATATTTAATATGCCTTTCAACAATTTGTAGGCTAATATTAGGTGACGATTTTTAAAAAATTGTTTTTTGAGTCAGCCCATCTCATTGGCTAGAACTTAGAATAACTAGTTAAACTGTTGTATTTTATGTTGATTTCTGAAAATTTCTCATAATATCTCTGATATGCTCTTGGAAAATCTGTATGGAGGAAGAAAGGGACAGAAGAAGCGGGACATCTTAGATAAACAAGTATGGGCAAGAAGACGAAAGGTCTTATGGCAAAAGACAAACAATATTTATGCATATGAATAAGTGAACTTGTTTTCCTGTTTCAATTCTCATTGTGAAAATAAAAATTGCTTTTACAAAAAATGACCAATTAATGACTTGAATGATCCAACTTGAGTTAACATGAGAATTTTGTTTTTCAGCAGAAAAAAACAGTTTCTTTTTATTCCTTGGAATCAAAGGTAACTTGAGTACATTGCAACAATCAGTACCAAGAGTATGATCTTCAGCAAAATACCAAGCAAAAGACCAAGCAAAACATTCAAACTGGATCCCAACTGAGTCAAAGGACAACAAACAATCGCTAAAAAAAGACTCCCAACAACTAGTCATAAGCGAGAAAGCTAGCACTGATAGTCCTTCAACAAAGTACTTACAAGCTATACAGTAGCATTACAAAAAAGAGCATATGAAAAGAACAACGAAAGAAAGTCTCCACTTAATGTATAAAGGCTGCAGTAATGCCCTCGAAAGTTAAAGTTCCATCCACAAATTCTTCAAAGTGGAGAGACCTGATGCAGGAGCATCCGACTCAAATTTCTTGGGTTGATGAGTCAACATGCCATGTAATCACTTCTAGATGGATAGGGTTCGTTATTAGATAGATAAGATTAATTCTATTTTGTAATAAGTGGCAGTTTTCCATTATTCTCCTTGATCCATGTGAGGAATTCTTCAAGGATAGATCTTTGTTGATAGGATTTCTTTTATTAGGTCTTCAGATCCAAGCTATTCAGATTTGACAGGTTTGCTGAGTGTTATAAAAAGAATTGAATGTAACAGATAGGATATGATAGGTGTGTGCACATAAGAGTGCAAAGAGTGTAAGAGTGCAGAGACTATGTGTAATTATACTTCTGGTTAAATTGAATGAAGAAAAGAGTTATTTTGCAAGTTAATGAGTGATTATGCCTTCGTTTCAATCTCCAGAAGTATGGTTTGAATTCTCTTTGTGTATGTGTACATCCCTGCTTGATAGATAAACTCCAATTTCGTAGATCAGAGATGATAAGCTTCGATTTGCAGGAGGGAATTGATCCTTTCAATGATCAATTCAGCAAAGATTACAAAGAGTAAATGAATGTGCATCTTCGATAGATCTACGGTTGAGATCGACAGATCAACGACTGAGAACAATTTATCTGAATGAAATAACACCTGAGATAAGCGTTGAGAACCAAAAGTGATTGTAGATAAAGCCTTTTTGATCAACGACGAAGATTGATCTTGGAGAAGATCGACGGCGACAAAGTATTCCATTGGGTGAAAGTGACAAGAGGTTAACACAATTGTTGTACGCGGAAATTTTATAAAATTCGCTTTGCCGGATTTGAAGTCCACGGTTGATCTGGTGGGGACACAGATCCAACAATCCACAAGGATTCCACAGATTTGACAAGCAAGCATGTTAATGTTTTGAATGGATGTGGAATTTCTTTATTGAACGGAATTTGTTAAGTATTTGAAATCTGCTTGACTACGTGGGTGACATATCAACTCTGTTAGTTGCTGATTAGATCGAGAAAATTGCGTTGATTGGACCTATTACTCTTACCTGGCATAAATTTTGGTATCTGAGCTTGGATAAAGATGTCGCCAAGAAAAGGACGAGTGCATGGGGTTCCTGTAGGACGTGGTCGAGGAAGACAACCCACAGAGACAAATATGCAGAGAGACATGAGAATACTGGAAGAAAGAATAGAAGCTATGGAGAGAGAACCACTCAGACAATTCTAATAACGATGATGAAGAAGAAGAATCCCATGATGAAGTAGAAGAAGATCCTAAAGAAGACAGAGTTTTAAAGATGCTGATGAAATCCAGTAGTAGACCAAGAGTGGAGGTACCTATGTATGAAGGTAACTTAAATGTTGAAGAACTCATGGATTGGATTAATGCTCTGAATAAATATTTTGATTTTGAATAAATTGAAGACAAGAAGAAAGTTAGATATGCAACTACCAGAATGAAGGGATATGCAACTATCTGGTGGGATGAGCTCCAAATCCATCGAGAAAGAAGAGGTAAGTCAAAAATAAACTCTTGGGATAAGATGCTACATAATATTAAGAGTCAGTTTATGCCTAAGGACTATAAATTGAACCTTATTAGACAATTACAGAACCTTAGACAGAAGGCCATGGCTTTAAAAGAATACACAAAAGAATTTTTTAGACTGAGTATTAGAGCTGGACACACATAGGGAGGTCTAAAAAGAGTAGCTAGGTATATCAATGGATTATGATATGAAATACAGGATAAGCTTAGTTTGTTAAATCTAAAAATTGTAGAAGATGCAGATCAAGTAGCTTCAAAGGTAGAAGAGAAACTGTTAAACAAAACCAGAGAAACACAGGAAAGAATATAGTAAGAGGAAGAGGATCTCCTAGTAGTGGAGGTAGGAATTCCAAATATGGAGCTGAAGGTTCTAGCAGTCATTCATCCTAGAGAGGAGCATTCAGAGGAGGCAGAGGAAGAGGCAGGAATAGAGAGGTAAAGTGTTATGCTTGTGGAGAGATTGGACATATGTCTTGGAATTGTCCAAGAAATCAATCTTCAAGACAAGAAATGATAATGTTGTAGAGGCTCAGGAAGAGTCAAAAGAAGAAACGGATATGAATAACCTTCCAGAGGAAGGACAATCTCTTATGTTGAAGAGAGTCTTAGTAAAATAAGAGAAACAAGTACATGAACCAGCTCAAAGGAAAAGTTTGTTCAGAACAAGGTGTAAGTCACAAAGTAAGTGTTGTAAAATGGTTATTGACAGTGGTAGTACAGATAATTTGGTTTCTACTAAGATGGTAGAGAAGATGGGATTGAATAGGATGAAGCATCCCACTCCCTACAAAGTGTCCTGGTTGGAGAAAGGACATCAACTCTTGGTGAATGAGCAGTGTAATGTGGAATTCTAGATTGGTACTTACAAAGATGAAGTATTATGTGACATAATTCCTATGGATGTGTGCCATATACTCTTAGGGAGGCCATGGAAGTATGACAGGAAAGCTCTTCATGATGGGAGGAAAAATACTTATCCTATGGAGAAGGATGGGAAGAGACATAATTTGTCACCCTTGGAAGATGAAGCAATTCAGGAAGGTTCAGGATTAAACATTTTGTTGATGTTTGGAAAAGAACTGTTGCAAGAAGTTTATAAAGAGGAGGATCTACATTTTTCCCTTGTTGGTAAACCAAAGGTAATTTTAACTTCTACGAATTTAGATGATTTACATGTTGAAGTTAAAACTTTGCTTGATGAGTGTGCTGACATTATTATGGATGAGTTTCCAATTGCGTTACCCCCTGTAAGAAGTATTAGTCATCACATTGAATTAATACATGGTGCAAGTTTACCTAATAAAGCAGCATACAGATTAACTCCTCAAGAAAATGAAGAAATCAAACAACAAGAACAGTAGCTGTTGGAGAAAGGATTGGTAAAAGAAAGTTTGAGTCCTTGTGAAGTACCCACTGTACTTAGTACAAAGAAAGATGGTGGGGGGAAGATGTGCACTGACTCCAGGGAAATCAACACGATCACTATCAGGTATAGATTCCCTTTGCCCAGAATTGATGATCGGATGGACTGTTTAAGTGGTTCAAAATATTTTTCGAAAATAGATTTGAAAAGTGGATATCATCAAATTAGGACAAGGGAAGGGGATGAATGGAAAACAACATTTAAAACTAATGATGGACTGCATTAATGGTTAGTGATGCCATTTGGGCTTACTAATGCACCTAGTACCTTCATGAGATTGATGAATGAGGTTTTAAAGTTTTTTATTGGGAAGTTTGTGATAGTGTATCTAGATGACATTCTAATTTTCAGTCAGAATAGAGAGGAACATTTAAGGCACCTTAAGTTGGTGTTGAGGACTTTGCAGAAAGAGAAGCTGTTGATAAATCTGAAGAAATGTAGTTTCCTGAAGAAAGAGATGTTTACTTAAGATTTGTAGTTTCAGAAGAAGGACTGAAGATGGATCCTGACAAGGTACACACGATTTTAAATTGGCCATCCAAAAAATTCTTATGAGGTAAGGAGTTTCCATGGACTTGTTAGTTTTTATAAGAATTTTATAAGAATTTTAGTCAGATTTATGCACCTTTGGTAGATACTTTCATAGGAAGTAAACAAACTTTCAAATGGACTGACGCAGCTGATAGAATTTTTTTGTTGCTGAATAAAAAGATAACTGAAAATCCTATCTTGGCTTTTCCCAATTTTGACGAAGTGTTTGAAGTAGAGACAGATGCTAGTGGAACAACAATGGGAGCAATTTTAAGTCAAGAGCAGAGGCCAGTGGCATACTTCAGTGAGAAATTGAATGAAGCAATATAGAAATACTCTTCATATGCTAAAGAATTATATGTTGTTGTGCAGGCTCTTAAAAAGTGGAGACATTATTTCATGCCTAAGGAATTTGTGTTGTATTTTGACAATCATGCTTTGCAGTTCATAAATAGTCAGCCTAAATTAAACTAGAGACATGTTAAACGGGTAGAATTTTTGTAGAACTTTAACTTTGTTATCAAACATACAAGTGATAAGTCTGATAAAGTTGTTGATGCTTTGAGAAGGATAAATATGGTATTACAAGAAGTTAAGGTTAGTAATTTGGGATTTGAAAACTTGATTGATATGTATAAGATTTAGATTTCAAGGATATCTATGCAGCCTGTGAAAATCCAGTTACCCATAACAGAAGCCAGTGGTTAAATTATATGTTGCAGGAAGGATTGTTGTTCAAGGATAGTAAATTGTGTATTCCAAGATGTTCAATGAGAGAGAATTTAATTCAGGAAAAACATAGTGGAGGTCTATCAGGACATTTTGGACAAGACAAGAATTTTGCTCTGGTGAGTAATTTTTATTTTTGGCCAAAGGTGCAACACGATGCGAAGAAATTTGTTGAAAGATGTAGAATCTGTCAACATGAAAAAGGGAGAAGTCAGAACACAAGATTGTATCAACCCTTGCCTATTCTAGCTAGGCCTTGGGATTCCATAAGCATGGATTTTGTTTTGGGTTTACCTAGAACTCAGAGAGCTCATGATTCAATTTATGTTGTGGTAGATATATTTTCCAAAATGGCTCATTTTATTGCATGTAAGAAGACTAATGATGCATCCAATATTGCTAATCTATTCTTTTTAGAAATTGTAAAATTGCATGGGTTGCCTCTGAGTATTATGTCTGACATAGATACAAAGTTTGTTGGTCATTTTTGGAGAACTCTATGGAAGAAATTGGGGATTAATCTCAGTTTTAGTTCTTCTTATCACCCTCAGACTAATGGCCAGATTGATATGGTAAATAGGGGCTTGGGGAACATACTGATAAGTCTTGTTTATGAACATCCAAAACAGTGGGACTTGGCTCTTGCTTAGGAAGAGTTCGCATACAATTATTCACCCAACAAAAGTACATGCATGGGTCCTTTTCAAATTGTCTATGGGATGCATCCAAGAGTTGTATATGAACTTAGAGATTTGGGAAAACAGGAAAGAAGAAGTGCAGAGGGTGAAGACTTTGCAATTAGCATGCATGAGCTACAGGAGAATATCAAGGAGAGATTAGAGGAAAGTGCAGAAAGATATAAACATAGAGAATACTTGAAGAGAAGGGAAGTAAAATTTGAGGTTGGATATTTAGTGATGGCCTACCTTAGAAAGGAAAGGTTCCCTAAAGGAACTTATAATAAATTGAAGCTAAAAATATTGGACCTTGTAAAGTTTCAAGGAAGTTTTCTGCAAATTATTATGAGATTGAACTTCCTTCTGACCTTCAGATTTCACCAATTTTTAATGTTTCAGATTTGTATCCTTTTAGAGATGCAGGTATCCATACAGATGATATAACTTCACATGGAGATGATTCAGATATAGATTGGAAAGGACAACTTCCACAAAAAGAACAACCTCAGATTGAATCCATCCTTGACAAAAGAATTTTAAGGAAGAACAGGAACAAAACCTTCTTTCAGTACTTAGTCAAATGGAAGAATCAACCTACTGAAGATGCAGTATGGATGACAGATCAAGAAATTTCCGAATACAATGTGCAACCTGAAGACTTATTGACGAATTCTTTTCTTCCCCAGGAGTATGATGCAGGAGAATCCAACTCATATTTCTTGGGTCGATGAGTCAACATGCCATGTAATCACTTCTAGATGGATAGGCTTCATTGTTAGATAGATATGATTAGTTATATCTTGTAATCAGTGACAATTTTCCATTATTCTCCTTAATCCCTGCGAGGATTTCTTCAAGGATAGATCTGTGTTGATAGGATTTCTTTTATTAGGTCTTCATATCCAAGCTATTCAGATATGACAGGTTTTCTGAGTGTTATAAGAATGTAACACCCCGGTTTTGACCCCGTTTGCATTTAAATAATATGATATAAATAATCATGGTGTGGAGCGCAAGGAAAAAGCCCCACCATTGATTTAGTGTTTATGTTTTGGCGATTAAGGTTGGGCCGATGGTATTTTATGCTAGCTGAACATTAAAAAGCTAGACATCATGTTAAATTTGCAATTCTAATTAAAAACCTACAATCAGCTATGTCAATGCAACAAAATGAGATGGGGGAATGATTTTTCCTAAGGATAAGGGGGGTATTGGAAGAGTGGGCAAAAATTCGAAATGGGTAGAGCACCATTTCTGGAAAAATGTTTCTTAATTTTCTTGGGCAAGCAAAACACCAGAAATGCCTACCTTTCCCTCATGCAATGGCGTTTCACCTTCCCCTCGCATTTTGGGGCAGTGTGTGGAACACTTTTAGAATCCAATCTTCATTCACGCAGGAAGCAAAACCGCTCTGAGTCTTGATCCATCAGGAATTTTTTTCCTGTTCTGTGAATAGTTTTCCTTTTTACGATTTTCCTATATGTTAGTCGTTTCCGGGGGGGAATGCAAATGCCCATAATCCAATTTGTGTTTTTGAAATGGAATGACTAGTAAAGGATTTCGCCTTGGTAATTGCAGTAGTCGATATGGCTCAGGCAATGCTCAGAAATTCGTAATTGCTATGTGCATGTGTATTCCTTTGCTTCTGTTACTTTTGTTAATCCTAGAAATGGGATCGTTGTGTGTACATCCTCTTTTGACTTTTGAATTGATTTGGGGAATGGAAAACTGGATTATGGACTTGCTTGATAAACCTAGTGTGTGAAGGAACCTCACAGACCAATATGGAGGGATGGTTTTCTTCTTTGCATACCCTGTATAGCACTGGAAGGAAGGCATGTCCTGAGGGACTGTGTAGTAGAGAAGGGGACGCTTCCTTGTGTTGGGTGTGAAAATGTTTGAAGTTAGGCTAGATCTGGTGTAGGTGTCCATAGCTCTGGGATTGAGCTCACTAGCTCAACAGTAAGTCTTTCCACCTCCTTGGCAGTCCGATAAACCCAACTGGAAGGATGGCTTGGCTGGTAGCCTAATAAACCCATTTGTTGGCTTGGCTGTGTCTCATGTGAATTTTGGCTAAGTGTAAACCACTGTCTGTGTAAGCCCGATAAACCCAACTGGAAGGATGGCTTGGCAGGTATCCTGATAAACCCATATGTTGACTTGGCTGTGGCTTGTATAAACTTTGGCTATGTGTAAATCACTGCATGTGTAAGTTTGATAAACCCAACTATGTTGGCTTGGATGAGTTTTATTGTATCCTTGGTTATGGGGAAGTCTGCTAGTGTTCCTTATTCCTTGGGGAAATCATGCCCAACTCAGGGGTGGCAGTGTTGCTGAGAGATTGAAGAGCACACTGGCCTATGGTTGGGTGGAACGTTGCAGTGACATAGCTGGTTGTAGGACAAGCTTCTAACAAAGATAAGTATATCTTGTGTTTCAATCCCTGCAACTGTATTTTTTTATAAATTAATATGAAATGATGAATGTTTGAATGAAATGTGTTGTGTTTCAGCTGTATATTTCATGAATGATGCATCTATGTGCGTAATTACTTCAATGAATTTTCTATGTTGTTATGAAGTTAGATCGGTCGGATTGGTGATGGCCTGGATGTTGGAAATCATTTTTATACTTAGAAATTTTCATGAACAGATCGAATTTCTATAGATTTTCCCTTCCGCAAGTCCCTTTCCACAACTTGCGGGATGCGGAAATGCGCCTTGCAGAAGTTGGACTCCGTATTTTCTTTTCTGCAATTCTCTTTCCGCAACTTGGAGGATGCGGGATGCAGAAATGTCATTTGGTGAAATCTGTTTTCCGCAATTCCCTTTCTGCAACTTGCGGGATGCGGGATGCGGAAATGTCGTTTGGAAAATTCTGTTTTTTGCAATTCCCTTTCCGCAACTTGCGTGATGCTGGATGCGAAAATGACTATGGAAAATATTGATTTTCGCAACGGCCATTCCACATGCGGGATGTGGGATGTGGAATGCGACATGTGGGGTGCGAGAGTGAAATTTTGATATGTTTCTGATTTTGCATGTGAAGCTCTCCGCACCATTGATTTTTTGCGGGATGATTCTCAACCGTTGATATGATTCCGGATGCGGAACAAACTACGACTGTTGATTTCCGCTATGATTCTTCTCGGTCGTTTGATCTCTTAATGGTTGGGGAAGATATAGATTTTATAGACGGTCTAGATCAGATTGTTAGTAGGAGGAATTCTTGTTTCTGTAGATCTAAAAACCAAAAGAAAAGGGACCGGGAATCATCATACAGCAGAATCAGTGATGGGTAACTATGGTAGAAGAGTTGGGTCGCGCGTTTTCTGCAATTCTCTTTCCGCAACTTGCAGGATGCGGGATGCAGAAATGTCGTTTGGTGAAATCTGTTTTCCGCAATTCCCTTTCTGCAACTTGCGGGATGCGGGATGCGGAAATGTCGTTTGGAAAATTCTGTTTTTCGCAATTCCCTTTCCACAACTTGCGTGATGCTGGATGCGGAAATGACTATGGAAAATATTGATTTCCGCAACGGCCATTCCACATGCGGGATGTGGGATGTGGAATGCGACATGTGGGGTGCGAGAGTGAAATTTTGATATGTTTCTGATTCTGCAAGTGAAGCTCTCCGCACCATTGATTTTTTGCGGGATGATTCTCAACCGTTGATATGATTCCGGATGCGGAACAAACTGTGACTGTTGATTTCCGCTATGATTCTTCTCAGTCGTTTGATTTCTCAATGGTTGGGGAAGATATATATTTTATAGACGGTCTAGATTAGATTGTTACCAGGAGGAATTCTTGTTTCTGTAGATCTAAAAACCAAAAGAAAAGGGATCGGGAATCATCATACAAATGCAGAATCAGTGATGGGTAACTATGGTAGAAGAGTTGGGTCGCGCGTTCTCTCCTCCGTGGCGGAAGGGGACATGACAGTGTGGTATCAAAGCTGTTGGTTGTAGCGTTGGGCCTAGATGGGCTAGAAAGAAAAGTGGTTACAGCATTGGGCCTCAAAGGGCCGAGTTGGACAGTTACAAATCTATTGGTTAATAGTTCCAACGTATTGTTGGCCGTATAATAGAGAAAAAAAAACTGCAATGGGAAATGGGTAAGTGATTTTGGTTTTGATTAAATCTAACAGTTTTGTTATCTAACACATTTTTGCAGAGTTATATTCACCTTCAGAAAGGGCAGTGCGATTCTGAATAATTGGTTCGACCATGAGGACAGGCGATATGAATGATTATGCACGGGACCCCAATGCACACGAGGAAGATGCTATGGGGGAAAATGTCAGAATTGGAAATGCTGAGACAGAGTCTAATGGGAGAAGGTTTCAAGATACTCCCCCAGACTTTGCAACCACCATGAGAAGCCTCAAGGTGGAGATACAGAGCTATAGAGTATACAACAAAAGACTGATTAAGGTTCAGGAGGATCAAAATCAGTTGAACGCAGCCATATTGCACAGTTTGACAAACATTTAGAGAAAGATGAACTATGGGGACCGGACAGTAAAGCTAAAACGAAGTAAGAACACTGCTAGAGGAGGAAAGCGATCTCCTAGTGGGTCGTCTGACTCTGAAAAACCCACTAATGGTTCAAGTTTTTCCTCTCATGAGAACAAAAGGAAGAGATCACCTAGTGGGTCGTCTGACTCTGAAAGATCCATTGAAGATTTAGGCTCTTCATCTCACAGGGGTAGGAGGAAGAGGCGTTACCAGAATAGCTCATGAGATGAATTAAGGAAGGCAAAGCCGCCTAACTTCAATGGTGAGGTAAAGACTGGTCAAGAAGCTGAAGCTTGGCTTCTGGGAATAAGAAAATATTTCCAAGTTCAAGATTATTCTGGAAATATGAAAGCTCGAGTAGCCATTTTCAATCTGAGATGGAGAGCGTCTATTTGGTGGGAGCACTTCAGGAAAGTAAATAATATAAATGAAAGGAAGATTGTCTGGAAACAATTCCAGAAATATTTTAAGCAGAAGTACCTCTCTGACCGGTACTATGATGAAAAAATCAAAGAATTCCATGAGCTAAGATTGGGACAGCAGACCATGGAGGAATATGCAAACAAGTTCTTGGAACTGCTGAGGTATGTCAGGTATATTAAAGATGAGAAGGTAAAAATCCAGCACTTTCTAAGTGGACTACCTCAGTCCTACAAAGACCGAATTGAGTTCTATGAACCCAGAACTCTAGAAGAGGCGATAAGAAAAGCTTAGTATTGCTACGAGCAAAGCAAGAGCAAACCTGACTACCATAAGGCGTGGAAGAACAAGATGAATGAGAAGTCTGATCAAAAGAAGAAATGTTTCAAACCTTCTAACTTCAAGAATCAGCAGAAGCATCCATCCCAAGTTGAGAAGCAGCCAGCTAGAGTGGTGGGAGAAGAGCCAAGAGATCCTTAATAGAACAAAGTACCACTCCAATGTTGGAAATGTGGAGGACCCCACATGCGCAAGTACTGTCCACTTGAGAATGAGAATGCAAGGCCATCATACAATATTCAAGAGGCAGAAACAGTGGGACAAGTAGTAAGGGCCGTACCTAGAATTTATGCAGCATTGGAATATCAACAGTCAACGATGGTTGAAGTTGCAGGTAATATTGTTAAGCAATCTATTTCTATTTTGATTGACCCTGGTTCTACTCACAGTTATATTACTCCTAGAGTACTGGAGGTTTGTGCTCTTAGGAAAGAAAATCATAGCAAGTCGTGGTTAGTTCAGCTAACCACTAGAATTAAGAGAAAAGTCAATGAAGTGGCGGAGAAATGTCCATTGGTGATGAATGGACTGAGCACTTGTGTAGATTTGAATGTTATATCACTTGGTTCCTATGATGTTCTCATTGGAATGGACTGGTTATAAGCTCACAAAGTGAAGCTTGACTATTATAGCAATACTTTTGAATGCATGGATGAGGAGGGGAACCCAGTAGTTGTAAGAGGCATTCCAAAGGTAACCTCTGTGAGGCATATTTCAGCAATGCAATTAAAGAAGTTTTGTAGAAAAGGTTGTCAGTTGTATGCATCCCATATTGAGGAGGTAGTAGAGAATGAAACTCTCAACTTGGAAGACTATCACGTGTTACAAGAATTCAGAGATGTTTTTTCTGTTGAGATTCCAAGGCTTCCTCCAAAGAGAGACATTGACTTCAAAATTGAACTTGTGCCTGGAGGAGCACCAGTGTCCAAAGCACCTTACATAATGAGTACACCATAAATGTTAGAGCTGAAGATGCAGCTGCAAGAATTGTTGGAGAAAAAGTATATCAAGCCAAGTGTGTCTCCCCAGGGAGCACCAGTTCTATTCGTAAAGAAGAGGGATGGTACACTTAGGTTGTGTATTGATTACAAACAACTGAACAAAGTCACGATGAATAACAAATATCCCTTGCCAAGAATTGATGACCTCTTTGATCAAATGAAAGGAGCAAAGGTATTTTCCAAGATTGACTTGAGGTCTGGTTACCATCAGGTGAGAATCAAGGACAAAGACATTCATAAGACAACCTTCAGAACAAGTTATGGACATTATGAGTTTGTAATGGTACCATTTGGTCTCACAAATGCACCAACAACATTTATGTGCCTTATGAATAGTGTCTTTAACATGTATTTGGACAAATTCGTTCTTGTTTTCCTTGATGACATTCTTATTTATTCTAAGAATGAGGAAGAACATGAAGAGCATATGATATTGACATTACAATTTCTTAGAGAACATCAGTTGTAGGAAAATCTGAGCAAGTGTGACTTCTATAAAGATAGAATTCAGTACTTGGGTCACATTATTTCAGAAGAGGGTATATCCATGGACCCTGACAAGATTGAAGCTATCAAGAATTGGCCTACTCTAAGAAACGTGACAGATGTAAGATCCTTTATGGGGCTTGCAGGATACTACAAGATATTCACTGAGGGATTCTCCAAGGTTGCACATGCTATCACTTCCTTGCAAAGGAAGGGTATAAAGTTCGAATGGACCTTGAAGTGCAAAGAAAGTTTCCAGCGGTTGAAGTATCTTCTCACCACTGCACCGGTCTTAAAAGTTGCATACCCAAAGAAATATTTTGTGGTATGTACGGATGCATGTGGTTAAGGACTTGGAGGAGTTCTTACGGAAGACAACCACATGATATGTTATGAATCTAGGAAGCTAAAGGAGCACAAAAAAACTATGCCACGCATGATATAGAACTTGCAGCCATAGTACATGCTCTCAAGATGTGGAGGCATTACTTCATGGGCAGGAAATTTGAGTTAAAGACAGACCACTGTGGTCTGAAATATTTGTTTGATCAGCCTACTCTAAATGCTAGGCGAGCTAGATGGATGGAGTTTTTATGTGAGTTTGATTTTGAAATCAAGCACATAAAAGGTAAGGAGAATAAGGTAGCTGATGCACTCAGCGGGAAAGTACAAGAAATGCATGTGGAATCTATTAGCATTTTCTAATCAGATTTGAGACAGCAGATTATTAACCGTAATGTTGAAGATGAAATGTATGCCCAGGTAAAGGAAAAATTACAGCGGAAAAGCCTTGAAAGGAAGTATGAAGGTTATAATTTAGAAGAGGACGAGATTCTTACTTATAAAAACATAATTTACATTCCCAATATAGCAGATTTGAGGAGGGTTGTTATGGATGAAATCCATCAAACTCCATATTCTGGTCACCCAGGATATCAGAAGACGATTGCTACAACAAGAAAGCAATAATTTTTGCGAGGCATAAAAAAGGACATGGCTATATATATTTCGAAATGCATGAAGTGTCAACAAGTGAAGATTGAACATCAACACCCAACAGGTTTGTTGCAGCCTTTGCCGGTTCCAAAATGGAAATGGGAAGTGATTTCCATGGAATTTATTACTGAATTTCCGATGACTTGGAGACAACATGATTCCATCATGGTTGTGGTGGACAAGTTGATGAAGGCAGCGTATTTTATACCAGTTAAGTCTACGCATAAGACTAATGACATTGCAAAGATATTCATGAAATAGATTTTCAAATTGCATGGATTAACTAAGGCAATAGTCTATGACAGAGATGTTAATTTCACTACTAAATTTTGGAAAGGATTGTTTGCAGACTTGGGAACAAAGTTGAATTCCAGCACAACCTACCATCCTCAAACCGATGGACAGACTGAAAGAGTTAACCAAGTGATGGAAGCATGCTTTGCATGTATGTGATGGAAAAACCATCCAAGTGGGAAGACTATTTACACCTGGTAGAGTTTTCTTATAACAATGGACATCAAGCATCCTTGGGGATGAGTCTATATGAAGCTTTGTATGGCAGGAGGTGCAGAACACCAGTAACTCGGGATAACCCAGTGAACAGAGTTGTGATCGGTCCAAAATTGCTCAAGGAGATGGAGCAGGAAGTTGTAAAAATCAGACAGAATCTAATGGCGTCCCAGGACAGACAGAAAAGTTATGCAGATAAGCATAGGATGAATAGAGAGTTCAGTGTTGGGGATCATGTTTACCTCAGGGTGAAGGCAAAGAAAAGTTCCTTGAATCTTGGGAGTTGTGCCAAGATGTCTCCTAGATACTGTGGGCCGTTTGAAGTGATTGAAAGAATAGGACCAAATGCATATAGACTTGCATTTATTGCTAGCACTAGGGCTCATAATGTTTTTCATGTTTCTTTGCTTAAGAAATATGTACATGATCCTAACCATGTAATAAATTGGGATGTGATGTAGGTGGAACCAAAGGGAGAGTTCCAAATCAAGCCTATACGCATCCTCGCCAGGAAGCTCACAATGCTCCGGAATCAAGCAATAGGATAGCTAAAGGTTCAATGGGAGCACTATGGTCCTGAAGAATCTACATGGGAGTTGGAGGATTCCATGCGACTGGCACACTCATTTTTGTTCAATTCTGCGGATTGTTGAGGGTAGTAGCAACAAAGCATTTTTGTTCAATGTTGTAAAGCACCGAGGACGGTGTTGTCGAAGGGGGAGGGGAATGTGACACCATGGTTTTGACCCCATTTGCATTTAAATAATATGATGTAAATAATCATAATGTGGAGCTCAAAATCCCCACCATTGATTTAGTGTTTATGTTTCAGCGATTAAGGTTGGAACGATGGTATTTAATGCTAGATGAACATTAAAAATTTGGACATCATGTTAAATTTGCAATTCTAATTAAAAACCTACATCCAGCTATGTCAATGCAACAAAATGAGATTGGGGCATGATTTTTCCTAAGGATAAGGGGGGGGTATTGGAAGAGGGAAAAATTCGAAATGGGCAGAGCACCATTTCTGGAAAAACATTTCTTAATTTTCTTGGGCAAGCAAAACACCAGAAACGCCTGCATTTCCCTCATGCAGTGGAATTTCACCTTCCCCTCACGTTTTGGGGCAGTGTGTGGAACGCTTTTGGAATCCAATCTTCATTCACGCAGGAAGCAAAACCACTCTGAGTCTTGATCCTTCAGGAATTTTTTTCCTGTTCCATGAATTGTTTTCCTTTTTACGATTTTCTTGTCTGTTAGTCATTTTCGGGGGGGGGGGGGGGGGGGGGAATCCGATTTGTGTTTTTGGAATGGAATGACCAGAAAACGATTTCACTTTGGTAATTGCAGTAGTCAGTCTGGCTCAGGAAATGCTCAGAAATTCGTAATTGCTGTGTGCGTGTGTATTCCTTGGCTTCTGTTACTTTTGTTAATCCCAGAACTGGGATCATTGTGTGTACATCCTCTTTTGACTTTTGAATTAATTTGGGGAGTGGAAAAATGGATTTTTGAATTGCTTGATAAACCTAGTGTGTGAAGGAACCTCACAGACCAATCTGGAGGGCTGGTTTTCTTCTTTGCATACCCTGAATAGCACTGGAAGGGAAGGCATGGCCTGAGGGACTGTGTAGCAGAGAAGGGGATGCTTCCTTGTGTTGGGTGTGTAAATTTTTAGAAGTCAGGCTAGATCCGATGTAGGTGTCCATAGCTCTGGGATTGAGCTCACTAGCTTAGCAGTTAGTCTTTCCACCTCCTTGGCAGTCTGATAAACCCAACTGGAAGGATGGCTTGGCTGGTAGCATGATAAAACCATCTGTTGGCTTAGCTGTGTCTCATGTGAATTTTGGCTAAGTGTAAACAACTGTCTGTGTAAGCCTGATAAACTCAACTAGAAGGATGGCTTGGCTGGTATCCTGATAAACCTATCTGTTGGCTTGGCTGTGACTTGTATAAACTTTGGCTATGTGTAAATCACTGCATGTGTAAGTCTGATAAAACCAACTGTGTTGGCTTGGCTGAGTTTTATTGTATCCTTGGCTATGGGGAAGTCTGCTAGTGTTCCTTATTCCTTGGGGAAATCATGCCCAACTCGGGAGTGGCAGTGTTGCTGAGAGATTGAAGAGCACATTGGCCTATTGTTGGGTGGAACGTTGCAGCGACATAGCTGGTTGTGGGACAAGATTCTAATAAAGATAAGTATCTCTTGTATTTCAATCCCTGCAACTGTACTTGTTTATAAATTAATATGAAATGATGAATGCTTGAATGAAATGTGTTGTGTTTCAGTTGTATATTTCATGAATGATGCATCTATGTGCGTAATTACTTCAATGAATTTTCTAAGTTGTTATCAAGTTAGATTGATCGGATTGGTGATGGCTTGGATGTTGGAAATAAGTTTTATACTTATAAATTTTCATGAACAGATCGAATTTTCACAGATTTTCCCTTTCACAAGTTCCTTTCCGCAACTTGCGGGATGCAGGATGTGGAAATGCGCCTTGCAGAAGTTGGACTCCGCATTTTCCCTTCCACAATTCCCTTCCTGCAACTTGCGGGATGCAGGATGTGGGATGCGGAAATGTTGTTTGGGGAAATCTCTTTTCCGCAATCCTTTCCGCAACTTGCGGGATGCGAAAATGTCATTTGGTGAATTCTGTTTTCTGCAACTTGTGGGATGCGGGATGCGAGATGTGGAAATGACTATGGAAAATATTGATTTTCACAACTTTTATCTCTGCAATGGCCACTCCGCATGCAGGATGCAGGATGCGGCATGCAAGGTGCGAGAGTGAAATTTTGATATGTTTTCGATTCCATAAGTGAAGCTCTCCACACCGTTGATTTTCTGCGGGATGATTCTCAGCCGATGATCTGATTCCGGATTCAGAACACATTGTGACTGTTGATTTCCATTGCAATTATTCTCAGCCATTTGATATCTCAATGGTTGGGGAAGATATAGATTTTATAGACGGTCTGGATTAGATTGTTAGCAGGAGGAATTCTTGTTTTTGTAGATCCAAAAACCAAAACAAAAGGGATCGGGAATCATCATACGAATGCAGAATCATAGATGGGTAACTTAGGTAGAAGAGTTGGGTCGTGCGTTCTCTCCTCCGGGGAGGGAGGGGACATGAAAAAGAAGAATTGAATGTAACAGATAGGATATGATAGGTGTTTGCATAGATGAGTGCAAAGAGTGTAAGAGTGCAGAGACCATGTGTAATTATACTTTTGGTTAAATTGAATGAAGAAAAGAGTTATTCTGCAAGTTAATTGAGTGATTATGCCTTTGTTTGAATCTCCAGAAGTATTGGTTTGAAGTCTCTGTGTGTAGGTGTACAAGCCTGCTTGATAGATAAACTCCAATTTCGTAGATCAAAGACAATGATCTTCGAGTTGCAGGAGGGAATTGATCCTTTCAGTGATCAATTCAACGGATATTACAAAGAGTAAATGAACGTGCATCTTCGATAGATCTACAGTTGAGATCGACAGATCAACGACTGAGAACAATTCCTCTGAATGAAATAACACCTAAGATAAGCACTGAGAACCATAAGTGATCGTAGATAAATCCTTTTTGATCAACGACGGAGATCGATCTTGGAGAAGATCGATGGCGACAAAGTATTTCGCTGGGTGAAAGTGACGGGAGGTTAACACAATTGTTGTACGCAGAAATTTTATAAAATTTTCTTTACCAAATTTGAAGTCCACAGTTGATTTGGTGGGGACATAGATCCGACGATCCACAAGGATTCCATTGATTTGACAAGAAATCCCGTTAACATTTTGAATGGATGTGGAATTTCGTTATTGAATGGAATTTGTTTAAGTATTTGAAATTCGCTTGACTACGTGGGCGACATATCAACTTTGTTAGTTGCTAATTGGACCAGGAAAATTGCGTTGACTGGACATGTTACTCTTACTTGGCATCAATACCCCACATGAGTGGTCTCAACATCAGAATTTGCATAGAATTTCTAAAATTGACAAAATTTCAAAATGAAAATGAAAGACCAAACTACAAACAGATAAAAGAAACAAAATATGTACATAAATGATAAAGGATAAATATGAAAATCAATCTGGTTCACAATAGTGCTTTAGACGTGAACCATTTGTAGTGTATGAGAATAACCTTTCTTTCATGTATTTCAATAGATAAGAATTATTTCCTACGAAAAGGTAATCATATAAGGACCTACCCATATCCTTTGAAACTTTGTGTGTTTTCCTTTATTCATGCGGGAAGAGTCCTAAAGTAATACCTTCTCATTGAATTTAAAAGAAATAGATTTATATCTCTTATTAAAATACTTCTTAACAATCGGCCCGTGGGGGGGCAGAGCAAGTGGTAAAGTGGAATTGTTGAAATTGGTTGTAATTGGAAGGTCTCGTGTTCAAATCCCCCCCAAATTTACCCGTGTGCCATGGTTCGGGCCTTGTGGATGCACCTAGGGGTATAGTGGTCGCAGTATTGGATCCCTAGACCCCGTGTCACGCAAGTACCAACCCGTCCCCAGTTGCTGATTCCCCTAGTTACAAAAAAAAAAAAAAAACTTCTTAACAATCAATTGTCTTTTCTTTAAATGGTTGAGAGCATGGTTTCTTTGTTCTTCTAAAGTGAGTAAGGCATTAAGTCTTTGCATAATGTTAGTTGAATTTAATTCTTTAGTTTGTATTGCAAGTCTAAAGGAAGTCAATTTTAACTCAACAGACATTACATCTTCTTGGCCATATAAAAGTTGAAATGAATTATGGCCTATACTATTCTTCGTGGTGGTTTTGTCAACCCATAATGCATAGATAATAAGAGTATGTCGTTGATGTGGATTAACACTTATTATCTTTTTTAAAAAATTATCAAATTTTTATTGGTAGACTCAGCTTGTCCATTTCCCTACGGGTAGTAAGTAGATGAAGTAAAATGTTTCACTCCAAACTTGTTTAAAAGAAAATTAATTTAGCAGAGATTAAGGTTGTTCCATTGTCAGAAATGATCTCAAGAGGAATGCCAATTCTTGAAAATCTATAAGATTCTAGAAATGAAATCACTTTCTTATCCTGTGCATTTTTAAGTGCAACTGGTTCAGTCCATTTAGTAAAATAATCCGCCACTGTAATGATAAAAATATGACTAGCAGAAGATGGTGGATTAATTAGGCCAGTGAATTCTAATCCCCTCTTTGAGAAAAGAAAATTCAAGAAAACAGGCTATAAAGGTATAACATAAAATTTTTCCCTACCTGCACATTTTTAGAAGTTTTCGTAGGTCTACATGAATTTATATGATTTTGTGAAAACATAAGGCCAATAAAACCAGTTTTCAAAATTGTATGTGTAGCTCTTGCAACAAAATGACCACCAACATGAATAATAGGATCAACAGATCCATGGATTTGTTTGAGGACCATTTTAGAAGTTGTATCATCAATGCATCAAAGAAGAATGTCATTAGCATTCCTTCAAAAAAGAGAAGTCCCTAAAATTAAATATTTGGAAGCTTTTAAATGAATCATCCTTTGTTGGTGACTTTCTAAATTATTAGGACATTTATGAAATTACAAATAATAAATTATGTTCCTATACCAAGGATTCTTTGCTAATTCAATATTTTTCATATTGTATTACAAAAATTTCAGATAATGAATCATCATTATTTTCAGAAGAACTACTTGGCTCAGGATGTTGGGCCAAGTGTTAGGATATATCTTGTCCCTTAACTGTATTATATGTGGTGATTGTCAAATCATATTCTTCAAACTTGGCAATCAAATGTTCCCAGAAAGATAAGTCTAAGAAAGAAAAAATTTAACAACACACAAAGGGACTTTAATATGTGTATGCTTGCCTAGGATAAAATTTCTAAATATCTCAATAACCAAAAACATGTTTTTCAATTAAAGAGTATTTTATTTCATCACTAGACAAACTTTGACTCATGTAAACTATTGGTTTTTCAATGTTTTGATCATCTTTTTGAATAAGAATGGTTGATATTACTTCTTCAGTGGAATTTGTTAAATGATAAAATCTTTTTCAAAATTGGGTCTTGCAAGTACACAAGCAGAAATGATTGTTGTTTTGATTTGGACAAAAGTCCTTTCATCATTATCATCCCATAAGAAAGATTGATCATGTTTCACCATGTGATGAATTGGTCTAGCCATTACAACAAAATCAAGAATAAATCTCCTACAAAATTATTTTTTCCCATAAATGATTGAATCTCTTTCTTTCAAGTAGGAGCTTAAAGATTTTGAATGGAAATGAATCATTCACAGTCTATAGTTATTCCAAAATTTGAGACAGTATGGCCAAGGAGCTTTCCTTGGTAACACCAAAAACCTATTTTGTCAGGTTCAAGGACATTCCAAACTTCCTGCAACACAATAATACTTGACAAAGATGATCAAAATGATATTTTTGGTATTTTGAATAAACAGTTGAATCATCAAGATGGACTTGGATTATCTTCTCGATAAGATCATGAAAGGCTGTTTGCATAGCCCTCTGAAAGGTAGCACCTTTGTTTATAAGGCCAAAGTGATTTTTTTCATATACAAAGCTATCCCAATGAGTAGTGAATGTGGTTTTATACTTGTCATCCTTCCTGAATCTGATATGGTTGTAACCTGATAAAACATCAAGAAGGGACATCTTTTGTGACCATCCTACTTGTTGTAGGATCATGTCCATGTTTGTAAGTGGAAAGTTATCTTTCACACTTGCTCTATTTAATGCGCAAAAATCGATGCATAATCCAATGTCACATTTTTTTTCTTCGAACATGGACAATATTAGACACCTATTCAAAATATTTGACAGGAAAATAATATGAGCATTAATTCATTTTTCATTTTTCTTTCTAATTATAGCTTCCATGGAAGGTTTAATTTGTCTTTATCATTGCCTTACATGTTTTGCCTCTTCCTTAGTAGGAATGGTATGATGGATGATGTTAGGATCAAAACCATGAATATATTCATAAGACATCCTTTAACCTTTGAAAAGTACGATACATTTTTCTTTTTCTTCTTCAATACACTGAGCCCCAAATCTTAAATTCTTTGGATTATTAGAGGTTCCAATGTTAACTGAAATTGTTTCTCCATTATTTTTTATAGATTCTCCTTCTTTTTTATTCTTTTTATTTCCCACGTTGCTAGAGGAAAATGAATTTTACAAGGATGTTAAACCCTTAGGAAATTTATTATATTCTAGGGATATTATTTCTTTTTGTTTTAATGGTTTATTCTGCATAAAGGCACAAATGCTTTCATTGTTAGTAAAGACTAGCCATGCATCCATGTTATTTTCAAGATGTGGCCAATATAGGGATACACATGTACAATTTGTTCTTTGGGAAACAACTGTCTAGAAGGACTTGAAACAATAACAAACAACCTATCAGCCATAAAATTTAAATATCTTATGATGTGGGTGATGTTGAAGGACAAAAAGTTCGAAATAAATGTCCAGGATTCTTGTGTATACCTTTTTAAAAGCTTGTTTGAGGGATTGTAAATTCCTTTAGTCATATTTATAATTAATTTAGAGTTCCCAAAAATAATGAGGTGATAACAACCCAAATTAAAGGCATTTTACATTCCTAAAATTAAAGCTTCGAATTTTGTAATGTTGTTTGTACAAGGGAATTCAATTCTATAAGAGAAATTATGAATTTTATCGATAAGGCAGTACAAAATGACACTTACTTCATTACCTTTATTAGAACTATCACCATCAAAGTGCATATGCCAAATTTCATCCTTAGGTTCTATGCAAGGTGCTACAGATTCATCACCATCTTCAAGGAAAATAGAATAAACACCTAGGTATTCCTCTATGTAATTAACATGAAGTTGTGGTACTATTTCAATGTAAGGGGATATTTGATTTTCTCTTAGCATAAATTTTTTTCCCATTTTTAGGAAGTGACATGTGTGACCCATCAAGAGAAATGTAGCCATTGGTTAATGCTTTCCAATCTCTACCAAGAATAATTGAAAATTTGTTGACTGGCATGTTAATAACTTGAATGTTATAAGTGGTTTTGATTTATGGGTGAGCACACAAAGGTAAAGTCAAATATTTTATTTTTCCTATGGTTGCTTGTTGTTAGTTGTTATAAAAAAATAAACTCCTCGAATTCTCATTGGTACAAGACATACCTAACTAGATTCCATAATGATTTTAGGCAATGCATTCAAACCCGGCCCACCATCTACCAATCAACAATGGGAAATTTTGTTATAAATTTTAAATGATAGATAAAAGAGAGGATTTAGTGTACTACTTCTAGGATCATAAACCGTCACCTTATTTAGATGAGCTTCTTCTTCTTCTCGTTCCTCAGATAGGCTGGCTATGGTAGGAGCTCTTCCTTCCATAAAATTCTTGAGATGTATTTATTGTTCTGGAATAGTAACCATATAAAGTAAGGTAGCATATTCTTTAATAACTTCCAGAATATGCTACAAAACTTAAAAATAGTGTACTTAAAGGAAGAACAAGGGGGGGGTTTATTTACATGACTTTGTGTGTTTGTTGTAACCTACGGGTCTGGTTGTTGAGAGGCTGAGTTTTGAGTAGAATAAATCTTTACAAGACCTCCTTTAACTTTATTATCGTAAAACTTGTTCCTAGTATCTACCAGCATACAATCCTTTTTAGGAGTCTAGTCAGAGGTGGCAACGACCGTATCATGTTTCTTCCCAAAAATTCTATCCCTTGCACTTTTCCTAATTTCACAGGTTTCTTCATCATGTCTCTCTTCGTAAAATTTACCCCAAACTCTAGATAAGATAGCCCTTGGTTGAAAATTATTATTATTTTGATAAGATCCTTGATTAGAAGACTCAACATGGTAATAGGTAGAGCTCACTCCTTTTATTTTGAAAGCAATCATACGATTGCTCATATATTGAACCAAATGTAGGACAATGGATATATCATTTTACATGACATAGTCCTCATTAGGAAGCCCAGTTCTAGCCAATTGATCTTCAAATTCTAGACAAGTTTGTAAGGTTGAACCTAAGTTATCGACATTATTTTCTTCAATCCTATGCTTAAAATGTGCAGGTAAGGTATTATAATAATGCATTAAGGCAACTTGATTATGAGGTATTATCAACTCAGGAATTTGATTATACAATTTGGTGAAAAAAAATCAAATATTTAATGGTTTCACCTTTATTATAAACTAGATTGTTATATTCCTTGAGTTCATCGGCAAGACTTTGAGGCTGTCCATAGGTTAATTTGAACCGGTATGACAATTTATCCCAAGTTGAAAATATTTTTGAAGGAAATTCAAAGAAACATGCTGCAAATTTACCTTCTAAAGAATTAACAAATGAGCGCATACAAGTGTTTGAGTCATTTTCACATGTTATGACAAGCATTGGAAAAGGAAACTAAATGTTCTTTAATTGAAACAATGCCATTTCCATAAAATTTAGGCAAATTATATTTTAATTTGGGAAAAGGGGTTGTAGCGGGAGGAATATTTAAAGCATAATATACATGCCAAGGGGTAGTATCAACATTGTCTTCAACTTTGAATAACCCAAATTGCTTAATAACTTTAGTAGGGTTTGTAGTAGATGCAACAAGGTACATGCTTCCAATTAAGGAAGAATATGATGACTAAGACGAAGTTGAACCCATATACCCACCATTTCTTCTACAGGAAGTCATATTTTATAGAGTAAAAGGAAAATAATTTATTTTTATAAAAGATGATGAATTTGGCAAAGTTCTTCTAAGCTTAGGCTGGAAATATTGTAGTACTTATTTTCTTCTATAAATTTTTGTAAAAGGATCAAATTCGGGAGACTGACCTCTTTTTCGTCGAGAGTATCGTTGATTACTAGACACATAAATTTACTGTGCGGGTTGAGGATTTTTGGCATGCTTAGAAGCTCTTTATCTTTGCTCTTCACGATCAATTTCCTAACAAATAAATTCCCAGGAATTTTTAAATTTTTGAGTAGATCTTGCAATATCAAGCATAAGGTCAAACACACAAGAATTTATACTAGTTTGATATTACATACCAACTCTAATATTAGGTTGCACATGCTCAAACAAATTCATGAAAATTAAAAAATGAGAGAGAAAAATATATACAAAATACAACAAAATACAAAAAATTAGGAAAGATGAACTTCCCTAGTATGGTCGCCAAATAAATGTTCATGAAAAGGAATTGAGGTCCTTGAATCCAAAAGGCATTACCGTATATTGGAAACATCCCCATTCTATCACAAAGGTTTGTATTGTGTCGATTTTCCTTCGCAATTCTAATTTGATGGTAACCATAGAATCCATTCGTAAAAGAATACACTTCTTGGCCTCCAACGCTTTCCAATAATTCATCTGTAAACGAGGTTGGAAATGGGTCGTGAAGACAGACATCATTCGGCTTTCTCGGGTTGACACAGATATGTTGAAATGTTGTAACTTCAAAGGATATTCTAAATGTATTTTATTGATGTAACGCAAGGGAGATGTTATTATTCCTCCGACGGGGTGTTACTATTGTATTTGATCATCATAGAGTCATGAGGTAAAGCCTCCATTATAAGTCGGGTAATTAGTACTCTAATGAATAATATAATATATTGTTTTGAGTCTTCCTAGGTGAAGTCACCCCAGACAATTTAGTAGGGCCGACTTGTTTAGGGTAAAAGTCAGTTGGCTCAATGTGTATAAATAGGAGAGCTGTTATTCTTATTTGGACACAAATTCACTCACTTGAGTAGCACATGGGAGAGAGAGAGAGAGAGAGAGAGAGAGAGAGAGAGAGAGAGAGAGAGAGAGAGAGAGAGACANATCTTATACAAAGGAAGTTTTGGTTGGGTTTTCTTCCCCTTCAGGGTTTCCCAGGATAAATACTATGTCTATCTTGTGATTGTATTTCTTTCAGTGTTTCTACATATGCTACTACTGTGATTTTGAATTGAATACTAATGATATCTAGTCTAGCATATGAAATATTAACATGGTATCAGAGCTAGTATGAATAGGACAACTTTCACAAGGTGAAACTCTCATTCCTCCCTCTCCGAAAGAAAATAGGGTTTTTGCAAAATTTGGAGTTTGGAAGATCTTCTTGCATAGAAATTTGCGCCTCCTTGGAGCGCATCTATTGAGCCTAGGATCAAATTTTTTGCGTGGTTGAATCTCTGGGAAATCCAAATCATAGTTTGGCCATGAACCAGGAAAATGTAGAAAACCATAACCATAAATTTTGCAGAGCTGCAACCTCACAAGTAGGATTTGAAGGGTGAAGATTTGGGATCTCCAAAAATCAGTTGGAACAACCAACTCCCTTGAGTCAAGCGCATATACTGGTAAGGTCAGCCTCCTATTTTAATAAATTTCATATTTTAGTGACCTACTAAACAAGATGGCCCCAAGCACTAAGCTTGAGGACAAGCTGGAAGGTATGGAAAACTTCCTAGCTTGGAAGTATAGGATTGGTCTCACTCTAAAAGAGAATGGCCTTGAGAAGTACATCAAAGATGACATTGCAAAACCTAAATAATATGAAGCTAAGGAGAAGCATGAACAAGGCCTAATCAAGGAAATGAGGATCATTGCTGATTATATTAAGGACCACTTGATCTCTCAAGTGTAATCTACGAAGACATCTAAGCAGATGTATGATGCACTTTCCAGAATGTATGAGGGAAGGAACATCAATAGAAAGATGGATATGAGAGGTCAACTAAAGCGCACCAAGATGATCAAAGGAGAATCAATTCAAGATTGCTTCACAAAGGTCTCCCAGTTCATATAACAACTAAATGCTATTGGAGACACCCTTGATGAGGATGAACTAGTTATGACTACTCTCAATGGTATCACTAGACCTTGGGGCTCGTTCATCAGACTCTGTGTGCCATAAAAGAAAGTATGAAGTTTGACATAGTATGGGAAGATTGCATACAAGAAGAAGCTAGAGTATCCAACAGAGAAGCTCTACTCAGATAAGATGATCAGGCTCTAGCCACCCATACTAAAGGAAGAAAATAATCAAAATTCAAGAAGAGTAATCATAATCCTTCAAAGAATAAGTTTGAGAAGAAGAAGAAGGATTACTCAAAGTATCAATGCTACAACTGCAATAAGATAGGAAACCAAGCCATAGATTTTCCATCTCCAAAGAAGAAGAACAACAACAAGATACATCATGCTCATATAGCTAAAGACGAGGATGAAGAAGAAGAAAGACCTCAAAAGAGACTAACCAAAGGTGAAGATGTAGAAAAATATGTGTTATTATCTGCACTCTCTGGGTATGTAACACCTGGAGAAGATACATGGATTATTGATAGTGGTGCCTCAAAGCACATGCTAGGGAAGAATCAAACTCTGTCAAGACTTGAAGAAAAGAAATCTCCCCATAAGGTATCATTGGGAGATGACTATCAATATCCCATCAAAGGTATTGGTGAATGAAGCTACAAGCTTGACTCTAGGACTTCCATGAAGATGAAGGAATTCACTGTATGTACCGGGTTTGAAAAATAACTTACTTTCCATCTCTGCTCTAGATAAGAAAGGATATAGAGTTTCTTTTATATATGGACAAGTACTTATGTGGTCCATAGGAAAGACACTTAAAGATGTTGTTGTTGTTCAGGAAAACACACCCTTATAACCTAGGGTCTATGGGGTTACCAACTTAATAATCTATACTTGCAGACAATCATCCATGTAGAAATTGAAATAATAATAGGAATAAAATGGAACAAACCTGGTTTATGACAGTTGATCCTAGCTTTTTCTTCTCCTCTTCCAGTTGCTTCCACAGCTTCCAGGGATTTCTCCAATCACCTGCAAAGAACAAGTTATTCCTACAAATATATTATATATATATATATCAATGGTTAATGAAATACATATTCATAATGAAATAATTAAAATAATTCATAATCCATCATATACAAGAGTGAACCAAATTGGAAGAAGAAACTTTCTTTATTAATAAAGACAGAATGGTGAGATTACAACCCAACTTCTGAAACAAGTACTCCTCTGCAAACTGAGGACACTAAGTTTTGCTGCTCCAAGATGTCTAAAGGAATACCACCATTATAACTTTTCTCTTCTAAGAATGATTGATTAGCCCCATCCCATGGCCTCTATTTATACATGAGGAAATAGAGTAGTTTCGATGGTTGAGAGGGTTGAGACAATTGAGATAGTTATTATTAGGTACTCAATTGATCTTGACTAATCGTGTTTTATATTTTTTAACTTTGAATTAAGGTACACATGAGTATTGATATAGGCAAGTCACATATGACACGCTCCTTGTTTTAAGGAAACCCGCGTGTTCAAAGTACACACGAGTTGCAATGTAGATATTCGCGTGTGACACGCAGGTTGCTGTGCAAATAGTCACATGTGCAACCCTAATGTCGAAACAAAATATATTCAGTTGGTCAGGAGATGATGTATCAACAGTCATGCCCATCTATAGTGTTTTGTCTACTTCAATCCATTTTTTCCTTTTGTGTCCCGACATATTGGATGTCAGTACTCGGAAGGAGAAGTGCCATTTTACATGATAACAACTGTGGTCATTGGACACGGGGGCATCACCTAGGGACCAATATGATATCACGTCCATTCATATTGGGGGGGTTAAAAATAAAAAAATTACAAGCCAATATATTGGTGGTATATTAGGGGTAAAAAAGTTTTTTTTTAACTATATAAATATGCAATATGTTGGGGGATATTTTATTTCACAATCCTGCCCGCGCCTCCACCATAATCTTGCATGCACCCTGCGTGATGCTGCATAGGGTTTTCCTGTGGTTTTTCTCCATCGTTTTTTCTTGGGTTTTATCCATCCTGTTTTCTGGATAACGAGGGTGTTTTTTCAAATCGTAGTAGTGTTGGTCCTTGGGTTTTCTCCATCGTGTTTTTTGGATAACAAGGGCATTTTTTCTGGTGCGTAGCAGTGTTGGTTCTTGGGTTTTCTCCATCATGTTTTCTGGATAACGAGGGCATTTTTTCTGGTGCGTAGCAGTGTTGGTCCTCTAGTGCATAGCGTTTTTCACAGTTTTTTTCCACCGTGGTGCATAGCATTGTTGGTCCTCTAGTGCATAGCGTTTTTTCACCATTTTCTAGTTGTGGGTTTGTGATGGGTTTCTCTGGTGCATAGCAGTGTTGGAGGAGGCACGTTGGAGAGCCACTGCATAGCATTATTAGAGGTAAGGTATACTGTGTTAAATCCTCTGATGAAAGATTCCTTTTAATTCTTTTATTTATTGGGGGATCTGTTCCACATAGCTGAGTGATTACTCAACTGAGTACATATCACATTCAGCCCTCTATTCCAGTGCTACAAGCCCTCACTCAAATGGTATCAATCTATGAGATGCTAACATACTGACGGGATATGGTCAGGACGCTACAGGTTCGTAATTACTCCTATTTTGTGATCTTAATTAGATCGAAACTCCCTGAACCCATGCTAAATGATTTCTTATGGATCGATTTTAACAACATAGGGTGAAACGAATTCCCTCTACGTCAGGTGGAGCACGCCCCAAATCCATTGGTCGTCGATCAATCACTCAGTCAATCCCAACAAGAATCAAGAATGGGATCTGATCTAGCCAACTCAGCCCACCCATCTGCCTACTACGCTTTGTTACACCTTCCGATGAAGACCTTTTATGATTTGCTCAAATTAGACGGTAACAGGATGGTCGGGCTTTACCAAATTGAACCTTTTATTCATTTTTTTTTTCATCACCGTTATGGAGACTTTAGCTCTTGAATAAATACCAAATAAAATTTCTATTTCCGTTGCAGATCGATCCTTTCGAGTAACCTATTGTTCAGGTGATACCTCTGTTGAGATATGCCTGGATCCCTACCCCTTTTGATCCTTGAACCTTATATCCTTGACGAATAGATAGTAGACCCCCAACGGATATAGATGCTCCAAATCTCGCAAAAAACTGTTCTAGAAATATTTTGGGTAATTGCTCAATCATATTAGAAACTTCTGGAAACTGCCTGTGGTTTTCAGTTTCGGCAATTTTTTGTTTTTGTTTTTGGGTTTTTCGGACAGTTTTTTTCTCCCTCTATTCTTCTGAACTTTAATGATTTTGGGACTAGAACGTAGAGATATGTCAGCACAAAGGAACTCGATTAAGAAGGCAGATTGAAACAAGGGTGAGCTCATATCCTTCGGTAATGCATTGGCACTCTCCTTAGTTTTATAGGTAGTGTTTATTTTTAGAATAAAAAACATGCAACTTGTTATTCCTTTCGAATCAAAGTTGCATAAACCAGGCTTCTACTTCAAGTAGGTTCACAACAAAATCAGTCTGAAAGTTTTGCTTTCAGCAAAATAGGAACCAACCTTCAAACCATCTAAAAAACCCTACAAAACTGAGAGAATTCCCATCAAAGACTATCACTTCAGTTTTTAGAACAAGCTGACAAAAAGACAAAAAAACTCTCAAAATTCTCTGACAAAAGACAGAGACTTTGAAATAATCACGAAGGAGTCTTACTATTCTAAGAACTGTTTACAAAGTTCATCTTAGGAAGAATGTTATTTATGTTGTTTTTAAGTTGACAGTACGTTAATGTAGAAATTCTAGGTATCATAGAGAATGCATTTCTCCATTAAAGGAAAGCGTTACAAATAAATGAATAAATGTATCATTGGCAGGTTGTTACAGAGCTGGAAGTAAGAGTTTGAATTAGTTAGAGAGCTGACAATATGTGTCCCAATTAGCTAGATAGGTGTCCATTCTGATCTAATTTTAAAGGGATGTGATGATCATATGTGTGTGTGTGATATATCCATATCAGTTCTAAGAATAAAGTGTGATCCATATCCTTATTGTGTGCAATTTTGTTTTGTTGTGTTTTTAATTTTATCTACATTTGAGAGTGTCTCTCTTCTCATCATGTGTGAAAGGAATGGATAATCATATCAATATCATTAAACCCTCTTTGAATGAGTACATAAACAAAAGTTGGCATTGATAATCAATGTTTCCTTCTCCAAGTGGATATTGTGTCATTGTGGCCACATTCTGGAATCAACATGCCACCTTCTATAGGAAGCATGCCACCTCACAAAGGACTCAAGAATATCAAATATTTGAAAAACCACTATTGTGTACTATCTCTCCAAACTTGGTATTAAAAATATAAGTGCAAATGGACGAGAGAATAATCCAATTGTCAAACTGGGTACCTACGAGCAAAGATGTACACAAGGAAAAGAACCATGTTGACATAGGAGCTCTCAACATGGATCATTGGAAAGGATTTACTCATTTCAAATTGCATTGGAATAGGCAAATATTTTCCTTTCATATTGATATTAATTCCAAAACTGAAAAGTGTTAGTGCAAAGGTGATGCAGGAGAACTTTTGAGGAAAGCAATTTTTTTCTCGAGTCTCCTGCAAGGATGGGTAATAAAGTTGGAAGGTTGGGTACTGTGAGGAGAGAGAGAGTAGGAGGTGAAGGATCTTTGAGTACAGTAGTATCACTTTGCAAACCAAGAAATCAAGATTTTGGGAGACTTGGGAAACATGTAGAATGGGAAAACCATTGGTTACACATATTTTTGAGGCTATCAAAGCCATTAGTTTGAGATGTAGCCTATCAAGATTGCACAAGATTTGGAAAAACATTGGAAATAGGTTGTCTTCCCATATCCTCTTTCTTCTTTTGTTTATTGTCATGCATGCAAATTTAACGAAAATTTGATTGAGAATCTAGACTAGTGTAAGTTTGTGAGCTTAACCCACTTGTCGAGAGGATCAACTTAGTACATAGGTGAATCCATTCACAATAGGGGTGAAATGTACAGAAGATTCAAATAGGAGGATTACCCTAATATGACCCATCCTAGTGACCCAACAAATATGAACACTGATGATAATTTGTTTTCTAATATTAAGAGATCTCATTTGCACAACATTGCTACTAGAACCCTTGTTCTACCTTGCTGAGAGCACATACAAGGGAACATAAAACACACTAATATAAAGAGAATAATACTTGTAAATGATAATAAACAATGCATTTCTTCCTTTTCAATTATCAGAATTGGAGAAGTATTACAGAGTGCATGAACATGAAGCATAATTGATTATTGAATGAGTGGAAATCACTGCTGGGGGCTGGGAGAAGGGAAATCAACACAACGTTATTTAGCCTATGAAAAAAAGGAATAGGTTAATAAATAGGAAATCAAATATATCAAATTCATGCAAGAAGAAATGAAAATATGTAGCACCGACACTAAGTTTCTTACTTCTCATAGTTGCTTGCACTTGAGTTTTGTGGCACATATTTAGATAAAGGCAGAGAGGAAATCAATTCTATACCAAGACCTCTACTCTGTGTCCCAATAACTTAGCTCAAAGCAACGAGTTCCTTCCATTAAAGTGGCAAGTTACATATGAGCACTCATTAAAGATAATCATAGCAACGAGTACATATGAGCACTCATAAACTTGAATCCTTTGTCAAGGAAAGCCTTGGATTGTTTGTTTGGTTGGCATATCAAGTTCATAAAACTTAGAAACAAAGGTTGTTTAGGTAAAATAACTAAGTTTGCACTAACGTTGAACATTGAAAATGCCATAGAATTAAGATTTTGAGATGAGAAAATAGTTATTTTGATCATTTTTGAAATGAGGAAACAATCAAATGTACTGTAGCCATTTGGAGAAGTTGTCACCATGAATTTTTTCTTGTTTTTCCTTTTTCTGCTTTTTATATTGGCAAATTTAAAGCACTTATTCCAAGTGTGATGGAGTTTATACACTTTCATAATTTCTTAAACCCTGATGTACAAGTTTCTAGGACATCACTAATTCAGTATAGTGACCTACACATTTTTTATATTGGCAACTTTAACTCACTTCTTCCAAGTGTGGTGGAGTTTATGCACTTTCAGAATTTCTTAAACCTTGATGTACAAGTTTGTAGGACATCACTAATTCAGTATAGTGACATACTCATTTTTTTGTTCCATAGATCTCTGTAGGATATCACTAATTAAGTATAGTGTGACCTACACTGATTTTTGTTGCACATGAAAAGTATGCATTAATGGTTTTATGCTCTGAAGAATGCATCTTATTGTAGTCACCTTTGTACAAATTACCTGATCTTTGCAAAGAGTACATTGTGCAGTTAATGCTCATTAGAGTACATCCTATTAAATTATCTCTACAGTTCGTTGTTCTTTTCGTGGTGATTACAAATGAGGAGATGACTTCTTCTCTCTCCTATCTGTCAGTTTTGGGCTATAGTTCCAGAACAAGTTGATATGTTCTTGGTGAGATTTTTCATATGTACTCATTTTATGTCTCTACATATTTCTTTCTTTTAGCTAGTATTTTATCTCTTTGTAGCTTTTCTCTTATATCATAGACCCTTTCATGTTGTCATTAGTGTAGCTATAGGAACTGCTTGTGCAGTCCCACTATGTATTGCACGGATTGTACTATTTTAGTCCCAATGACCCACTTTTGTGGTCATTCATTGAAAATTATTAAAATTATATTATATTATCTTATCTACCTGTTAATTATGCTTTTGTGTAAGATTGCAAACTATTTTGGATGAGTTTCTAGTGAAAACTAGTAGCTTCTCAATCCCATTGTCTATTAAATTGTTCCTTGGACAAATTTTTAAACTTATGGTAACTTTTAGTTGTGTGCCTGTGTTTTCTGCAATCTAGAAATACAAAAGTCAATTGAAGAGCTTAAACGAATGACAGAGGACTTAAAAATAATGTAGTTCACTCTGTATACTGTCCCAGCCATAAACAAGTAGGGAGTTGAACATTGTGTTGGTGTTTTTTTCATAGGCTGGAAGCAAGTAGAAGAGAAGTTCGGGTTGGGAGGAAGGAACTCACTGCTGGCGGTTGGGAGAAGAGAAGCCGGGCTGCTGGGAGATTAATAAATGCTGCCATGTTTACGCCAACCCTGTCCGCACAGTAAAAAAGCGCCCGCCCTTATTTAATCTCATAAATGGTCTTAGGTTTAAATAAAATAATTTCCCTCCTTAAATGATTTTGTAGACCCTAGGTGAATAAACTACATCTGGGTATGCTCTTGGATATTAAACTTAATCAATCTGATCAACTCTTAAATGGGTGTTTCAATGGGATATGAAACTAAATACTGCAAGATTCCGATTGCATTGCATTTGTCAAATGCATAGTCTGTATGCCACAAACACGTCAACATTAAAGAAAGACATGACATAAGAGGTATTTAACACTGATATGGATGATATTCATTAATTAATATACGTGCCAGCAGGCACAGAGGAGAATTCAATTCTAGTTGCATCCTTTCCAATGTTTAATCTTCCATCTGTTGCTTTTCTTATATTTTGACAGCCAAAGTATTCAAACAAGCACAAACTAACTTCTGGAAAATCTCTGTTGTCACTGCAATTTGGAAATTCCCATTTGCATCGAATGGAATTCCCAAATTGACAAGAAATTTGCATGGAATGGAATTCCCTATGCTGAGATGTTTTGTGATTCCTTTCAATGTTTCATGATACCATCCTTTCTAAATACAACTTCAAAGAGAAAAGCATGAATACCATTATTTAATATAATATCATGAGGGAATGCAACAAAACTAGGGATGAATATTTACTGGATCTACACATTTAGGTGCACATGACAATTAAGGACCTCTAAAAGATGGACATCCCTCCCTCCTTTGAATTCCAAGTGTCTTCAATGAGATTAGGGCATTCTCCATTCATGCTAATAAAATTCATGGAAGGTGTCTCTCTATAATGACAAAGCCTCCTCAAAACTCTTCAAATAATAACTTCCCCAAGATTTGGAACATGAGCTGAATGTTAGATGATTTCCCTAAAGCTAGGACATTCCTCAAATCAAGGGGTTAATCCAACTAAATCCTTAAATGGTTGATTCAGTATGGATACATGTGCAAGATAGTATTTGATCCATGTACCAAGAAACCATATTTCCTTAAAATATGTCAAAACAATGGAATGGTCCTCCTAAATCAGCCTCAATTTTTGTCATAGATACTTCATTAAGTGGAACGCTTTTTCTCTTCGTGATGCATTGAGGGCTTAGACTTTCTCCTTTTCACTTTTTCACTTTTTCTCTTCTTGATGCATTGATGCATTGATGATGAGTGATCCTTCCTTTTTTTGAAGATGATTGAGGTGCACTCTACTAACAGAGAGAGCTTGGGCAAGAGTGATGAGAGTCTGCCCCTGCACTGAAGATTACTTCCTTCTACATCGTCCATTCTTGGTGTGTGTAGCTAGTGCTTGATCTTCATTGTCATTTAACTTCTCTTCTTTGTTTATTATCCTTTCTTATTTTTTATTATCCTTCTTCTTTTATAATTTCTAATTTGAAATCACCGCTTACAACATTCATAGATTTAATTTAGTGTAACATTCAGTCAATTTACATTCCATTAATAGATAAGAAGAAAGCTACCCTTACAAATGTTTTTCCTTCATGTAGAATTTCATGATTGTTCTAAATGCTGGTATTTGGTAAAGAAAGGGATAATGTCTTACAACATTCTTAGAGTTAACCTAGAGTAACATCCAGTCAGTTTACATTACAATAATGCCGAGAAGCAAGCTATCTTAGCCAATGTTTTTCCTTTGTGTAGAATTTCATGACTATTCTAAGTGTTGGTATTAGACAGAGCTAATATCTTACAAATTCCGCAAAATGGACCATAGCTATTTGAAAAGACACATTTCTCGCAGGTTTTGTAGCACTAATTGAATTAATAATTCAGATCTGTAGTTTGGGGGAATTTACACTTACATTAATTAATATTCGAATTGTAACTATGCACTAATAAAGAACATTGAAAAAAGTTCTGAAATCATTTAACATCATTTCTGAAATCAACTTAACATCAACTAACATCTTTCTGAAAACATTTATTTAACATCAACTTGATTTACAGCAAGAAATCATTCATAGTTGATGTAGAAACCTAAGTCTCTCTGCAATTACATTTATCTTTACAACTTAGTTTCTCTTGGGTAAGCCCTCCGTGTGTTGGATTAAACTCAAAGTGAGGGAAGTAGTTGCTTTGGTGACAATGATAACTCTTCTCAAGAATCAAGAATATGGATGGTGTCAAAATATCAGGAATCTTGAATCATCCTCTCTTTCCCTTGATTTTGCTCATGTCTACAGAGAATACAACAAGAAGGCAGATGGCTTATCCAAGGAGGCACTCTCTATGGCATCTGGCCTCTTACAGTTCACTGAAACATGTGAAGGTGAAATAGTGGGGAATGGATCGATGAAGCTCTTTTAATTTGAGCTTGACCTACTCTCTTTGACATCTTTGATGTTTATTTTTTCAAGAGTATGACATAATTTAGATTTTTTACATCCTTTGGATGTCTGAGGCAGACGTTGATCTCCTCTTGTATCAGTTTCTTGGCAGGTCCATAAGTGCCTCCCTAGATAAGCCATGACTGGGTTCTTCTTGTATTCCCTTGTAGACATATTTTGAAGTCAGGATGAATATGGGATGTATTCCTTGGTATTTTTATCTTGGTGGTGAAGTTGGGTAGCTGACCTCTCAATGTAGCTATCTGGAAGAGTCTCTGAACTAGATGTCTCTATATGAAGTTTGATAATTCATTTTTGGCATATTATAACCTTAAAAAAACATTTTATGCATCCTATTATATGCCCCTTGCTTACAACCTAAAAGGTGAACAGTCCAATGTTGACAGAGAATATTTCATAGCATATCTTCTACATAGCTAAATTATTTGATAGAAGAAGAGTAATTTCATAACTATATTTAATACTAATTGTCGTTATATGAAGTTTGATAATTCATTTTTTTCAAATTATATAACATTTATAAAACATGTTATGCAGTCTATAGTATATGTGCCTTGTTTACCAAAAGGTGACCAATCCAATGTTATGTTAACAAAGGATGTGTCATCACATATCTTCTACATAGCTAAAAACTTGTGTAAGAGTAATTCCAGCACTGTCTACATCAATTTGACTAGGTCTACAATGTTGATGATAAAAGGAGTATGCATATTAAGATTATGATGTGAAATTAAATGCCTCCCTTCCAAAATCTTTCCGATTTCTCTTTGTTACATGTCATTAGAGCTACAATACCTATTCACACTAATGTGAGAGATTTAGGTCGCTTAAAGTGTTATGGCCGCAATTTCATCGTGTTGTCGAGCTGTGGAAGCTCTACCAACTACGTAATCTTCACCATTTGGATGCAAAATTGCTCTCAAAGATCTAGGGAGTGGATTTAAGAGTTGTTGCATTGATGTAGGAAGTTTCCAAAATGGTTTACTTGAGCTTTGTGAGTGACTATTGAATAAATTTTCTCTCCTTGGACCATTCTCCATTTATTAGGTGAGTTCACTTATTACTAAGTTTTTTTTCTTACCCCAAGGCCAAACACCATGTAGAATAGGGCTTAGGCTTGCAGGTTGGGAATATTAGTCAATTAAGATGTTTTTATCATTTCCTAGAGTGGATTGTAATGCTTGGGAAATTTCCATAAAAAAGAACAAGACTAAATTCCAAAAAGAACAAAGACCTTTGATCACCTCTATGTTTTTTCATCTCTTATTTTGATCACCTTTTGATATTCTGCAGGTACGTTGAAGCTGACTCTTCAATTTGGGGAGGGATATTTGAATAAGCCACTAATAATACATTTTGTTTCAAGGTGTTTCATCTCGATAGTAATATTTCTTCATCCTTTTTAGAGATTTGAATTGAAAGTGCATACTTTGCTTCCTAGCTCTTTGTTTTATTAATGAACTAATATGCATGTGTAAATTTGAATTACTTCTTTTTTTCATTTATTTATGGATGCACTCACCTCATTTCGTAGACTTATTATATCCAAAATTTTGAAAAAAATGTTATAATTTTATTCATTTGTTACCCAACTAAAAGGTACATAAGGATGTAAATGCAGATGGATCCAAGTGATGTTGTGGACTTTGGAATTTTTATTGGTGAAGAGAATTGTCCCCTTGGCACAGTCCAGTGTCTAAAAGGTTGTACATATGCTGATATCCGTTCTGAAATTGTGAATGATGAAGTCGTTCAATATCCTTTTGATTTTATTATTGGCTCAACTGGATGTCCTTTAAATGCAAAGCAAGAGGAAAGAAGGAAACCTATAACAACAATTGTAGGCATTAAGAGGAAAGTATGCACGATGGTTGCTGATACATTGGAATTAAATGCATGGAGGGAACGCCAATCTCTGAAAACATTGAAGGGAATGTGGAGGAACGTATGCATAAACAACCAAGAGTTGGTAATGTGTCCGAGTCAGCGGAACAAGTTGTGGTTAATCCTAATGTATTGGCATCTTGGGAACATAAAGTGAATAGTTTAATGGAAGAGTTTGTCAAGGGGAAGCTAACACTAAAGGTATATTTAGAAAATGGAAAACGTAATATAAAGATCCGTTGTGAAATCTGTGGCATTGATTATGGAACGGGGGAAGTATCCTTGGCAGCGTGAACAATCATATGAAAACAGGGTCCCATCAACGTCAAATTTCAATGTTGGGAATTAATGAAATTCCTTCAGGTAACAAAGAAAAGCAGACAACAGTGGCTAGAGATCAACTTGAGATTGATCAAGCAATCAAAATTCTACATGATTTCAACCAAACACAAGAGCCTAATTTGTTCAAGGTGGTGGAAGCAACACTTGCAAACTACGAGGACAAGAAAAAAGTAAGAGTGGAATGTACACGATGCAATAGATGGTTCTCTTTGGTGCCAGCAAGTGGTAATATTGTCAATTCTCTAAATGAACACATGAAATCAAAGAAGCACACTACTAATACTACAGTTGAGGCTTCACATGATACAGTTGTGTTGAGGAGTGGAACAGTTGGGAGACCAAAGAAGCCTACCAATGAAAAGTCCCAACAAAGTTTGCCTAAGTTCTTGATCCCGTCACTACCATCACCATTACATGGGGCTTCTACAAGTCCACATCCTTCTACTTCAGGTGTGGAAATTACCCAAGTTTTAATTTAATTTGAATTTGAATGTGCACATTACTTTATTTATTATTACTTGTTAGTAGCAGTTAGTAGATCATTAACCAATGTGTTTTTTCATCTTGTTCTAGGACAAATACCTCGCTCAATATTATTATGTTGGGGGTATTGGGATCCCTATCTTGAGAGAAGAGGGGAGAGATTGGACACAAAGGTTCTAATGGATGACGAACGTGGTGGAAAAATGTGGGCCATAGAGAAATATACCAGGAGAACACTAAATTATCATGGTATTGAATGCATTATTAATGGTACATACAAACATATTCATTGCAAGAGGGTTTCTAAAACAGGAATACCTTTTGATTCATTGACATGCAATTTTTGTAAGATGATACCTAATTGTGATTACTTTCGAATGCGATTATATCGCGAATCAAGGAGCAACATGAAAAGACATGGGAGAGATACAGGGAAAGGGAGAAGGTTGGACCATTTGACTCAAACTGAACTCAAAATTGTTGCATTGAGAAGCAAATGCTACACATAGGTTAACAATGCGATCTCTTTCATGGTAGAGGACAAAGGTTGCTACACTGTCTATAAGAACAAGGTCTCTAAGGGAAAAGTTGTTTGAATCTGCAGGAAGGAAGGATGTGTGTGAGGCTCATAAGCAAGGAAAATTACAAGGTAAAGATGCAGTTTGGGAATTTGTTCAAGATATATTTCACAACCTACTTCGTTCAAAGTCAGGTAGAAGGTATAGTGCATCCACTCAATCCATTTATGAGATGATTAAGTTATGGGGAGGTCCTAGATTACATAGCTTTATTAGCTTGAATCTGGATGGCCCTTCAATATCTACGACTTTAAGGCAAGTTAGAAAATCATTGACATATATCCCAGGGGAGCAAGAGTACATTTTTGAGACAATCGGAAAATTTTATGCTTCCTATAAATCCAAACATGGTATAGAGGGCCCAATTCCTGTATGCCTTGCTGAAGATGAAACTGTTGTCAAAAAATATGTAAGGTGGGTAGAAAAAAGTGATACATTGGTGGGTTTTTGTGGTAAGAAAGAAGAACATAAGTGCCAATCACATTTCTTGGTGATAGTTGGTGAGGGCACTGCAGACTATGAGATTATTACAGATGCCTTCAAGAATTGTGTGATTGGCCATTATGCACGTGTTATTATTGCAAACCCTTTACATGAGAAGCTTCCTCATTTGGTTGTTGTTGTTCATCCAACGTGCAACAGGTTTGATGCAAATTTTGTCCATCGACAATGGGAAAAAGTAGAAGACTTATGGAAGAAACATGTGGAATATTTTTTAGGACCTATTATTGGTCATTCCTCAGATGGGGATAGTAGGAGAAGAATGCTTGTGCTAAAGGATTATTACTAAAAGACAGGCATGAGATATCAAATTCCTTGGGAAGGGTGGAGGCTAACTGGGTTGTATGATGGCTTTAAAGTAGCGGGACTTCATGACCAGGATTACATCCACAATGGAAAAAAGCTAGTGAATCCTTTGTTTAGTGGTCGACGAGATCTGACTGTTGGAAAAGAGTTGATTAGTTTTAACATGTAAGAATGGTTTATAACAATTTTAAAGTGGATGACCACAAGCTTAAAATTGAGGATATAGAGAGGATTGATCGCCAAAACTGGAGTTCAGCACAATGCATTGCTTCAAGGCATGTCCAGAGGTGCTTGAAGGAAATGAGATGTACATGTGGCAGGACAGAGAGGACATCAGGTACAGAGACCTATCTAACAATCATTGCTGACTAAATTGATATTTTTTTGTCTCCTAGTTTAACTCTTTGGGAAAGAGTGCGAAATTCTTCAAGAGTCCATCATTTCTTCACCTTATGGCTATGTTGGATCAGAGAACAGGAAAATACTAATGTCAACATTAATTTCATTAGTAGAGAGGCATATCAAGATGTGAAAATCTCTTGCCACGTTGTGGTTTTGATGATGAGATTATTTCATGATCAATACTCTAACTTACCATGTGCATTGCACCTAACTGGGTCAGATGTATGTGAGAACTTCTTTAGCAAAGTTGGTGTCATGGTTGGAGTAGAGAGGGCATATGATTTTGCTGACTTACTTCATGCTATTGGAACCCTTAATAGAGTTGCTGAAGAAGAATCGAATCCCCAAGGGCTTCATTTCAATAAATCTCATAAGAAAAAAATGAGTATCTGGAACAAATTGCATCAACAAACAGTAGAGAAAAGTGATGTCTTGTCACAATATAATTCAATTTCCACTGATAATAAAATTATAGAAGCTCTCAAGATAGGATTGGAGGATGCACAAGGAATTTTACAAGGTCTTGGCATGCAACCAAAAAGACACACAAAAGATTCTTGGTGGTTTAAACCATGGATAGAGGATCACAATGTTCCAACATTTGAAGATGTGGATGAAGTAGTTGATAATTCTCCACTGGGTCATTCCACATCCATATTCCAATCTTCATCTTTTATGGTACTCAATGATAGAGAATTGCAAACGATGAAAAGTGAGTGGAGGGATGGAATTTTAGATTCCATTGATGAAAATGTAAACATAACTACCAAACCAGTGGTGGAGCTCGATGGAAAGGACATGTACAAATATTGTTTGGTTAGTCAATTGAATGGAAACCCGACATTATCGAAAGATAGATTGACTAAAGTGAGGAATGGAGTATACTTCAGGAGAGATGAGAGGGACCCCAAAAGGGTGTTGCAATTGGTTTTGGAATTGGATCAGATTGTGCGGTGTTGTTTGAGAGCGAGTCTATAGCTGTAGCTGAACGTACTACAAGAAAAGGTGTATCTCAAAGTACAAAGCACGATGTTTCTTCTGGGACTTGGTACATTGGAAGAGTTCACAGAATAAGAAAGAAGGATGGTAATAGGGTGTTTGATTACCAAAATGACATTGATATTTTGGATAGGCCTGAAGGTGTTGAGCATCAATGTTGTTGGTACAATAGAATAAAGGGGCAACACATGTACAGGTATGATTCAACAAATCATCTATTCATAGAACTTGAATATGTTATAGAAAACGGCAAACCTATCATACATTATCAAGAAAGACACATACAAGTTAGAAGAAAGCGACCACAAAATTTTTGAGGATTGCATTAAAAATTTAAATAGGGTGAAGTTTTCAGACCATTCTAATTTATCTTATCTTTTGTACTACTATCTTATAACTTATTTATGAAGTAGTATTTTTTGTATTATTGTTGATTCGTTTGTATAAATTTCATACTCATTTTACACTCATTTTAATTTATCTTATCTTCAGGTGCGGTGAATGGTTTGGATGTCGAACGGTTGGGATAACTCTATGTGAAGTTATCGATTGTCAAATATTTCTGTATGTGTTCTTGAAGCATGGTTCTTGAGGGTTGCTGAACCATCTGCTAGTTCAACAATTATGTTTAATATTGCTTTTAAAAGGATGAAACCAGTTTTTGTTTTTCAAATTTTGGTGCCCATGCCCATGTTAGAGTTTTCATATACTTTCTTTTGCTACTTCAATACTTAAATGGAATATTACTTAATGTGTGTTTCTTGAAATGTGTTTTCTAAATGTTTTATTAAATGGCATATCATGTTCTTTAATTTCTTCATGTTTGTGTGGAGTGCATATTAACTCATCAGGAAATTGTGATTGTTGTTGATTCGAAAGATGGCTATGGTGTGGAAATCTCTTGTTATAAAAATCATTGTTGTGCACGTGTTGTGGTATGGAGTGGGTATGATTGGTTCTACTTTCTATAACCAATGAATCTTATACAGTGATGACAACAATATATAAAACATTGTACCTTGAGAGAGAGAAAATATTATTGGTCTTGTTGGTCCTATAAAGGAGTTTCATGTCCACCTTATATGGTTCACCTTGACCTTTTGGGTTTGTTGTTTGTTTTGTTGTGGCCACCTGGGTTGAATCATGATCACATCATGATCCTTTATCTTACTTTGTCCATAGGTGATGTTTATTAATGTTTTGATACCTTACCTTAAGGAGCATGATTGAACTCTCTCCCTCTGCGTGATCTTTGCATGATCTTTGTTGATGCTCCATGTGATATCTTGTTGCACCACCCCCGTGAATGGGATTTCCTTGTTACACCTTCCACATGGTCACTTTTCACCAGCGTGACTATGAATCTATCGGATTTTGGGTCCTCCATAGTGTAACCATGAGTCTGTTTCTTGGTGGAATGTGGATCCTTCACCAGCGTGACCGTGATTTGTTTCTTTGCACTTTCTTGGTGGACTGTGGGTCCTTCAACAAGGCCGAAAAACCTGTTCCTTAGTGATACCTTGAGAGGTCCTTCTCCAGCATGACTATGATATGTTTTATTGGGTGGAATTTGGGTCATTCACCAGCATGAAAGTGATATGTTTCTTGGTGGACTGTGGGTGCTTCACCAGCATGACTGTGATCTATTTTCTTGAGTGGAATGTGGGTCCTTCCCCAACGTGATCGTGATCTGTTTTCTTGGTGGACTATGTGTCCTTCTCCAGCATGACCATGATATGTTTTCTCGGGTTGACTGTGGGTCCTTCCCTAGCGTGACCATGAGGTGACCATGAGCCTATTTTCTTGTGTGGACTATGGGGTCTTCTCCAGTGTGACAGTGAGTTTCACTTTATGGGTGGACTGTGTTTTTTCAAGCATGACTGTGCAAAGTATGCTTGTGTGTCTATGCAGTATGTGACTGCATCCTTACCCAGCATGATTGTGTTGACAGATTGACTGTACTGGGTATGAATGTGCTTATTAACTAAGAAGACTAGGTTAGTATGTTGTCAGTATGCTTATGCTTTAACCCTCTCTGGATCTCTCGCAAGGTACATAAATTGTTTGTCTATATTGACTTGTCCCTTCAGTGACAAGATCAAATCTGAAAAATCTGAGTATATGGTTGATTCAAATATTGGTTATGATTATTTACTATTGATATCTACTGTACATTACCTTATCATGTTGTTACTGTACATGGCATTTGATGATTCTCGAGGACCAACTTTAACGCAGTGAATAATGTAGCGTTAAGTTGAAAGAGATGAAAATTATGTTTGTTTGGTTTTATTGAAAAGTATTGGTTTTCTTAAAAAGTATAGGAAGCTTACTTTATAATTATCTTTTCGTTTAATGACACATCTAATTCTCATGTCCCTAATCTAAGGATTAGTGCTATTTTTCCTTTTATGTCAGATATTACTTGTTTACAATATGGAACTTATGTAGGTTTTGAGTTGTAGTTACCAGAACAAAAATAGGATATGAATGAGAATACGTATTCCAGTTCTTAGATTCCTTTTTGGATATGATACATATGGATATGGCCTGGAGGTGTAGTTATTAGTAAGGCATAAAGTTGGTGGTTGCATATGCATGTTATTCAATATATTGTCTCAGCATGCAGGAAGACTTTCAAGGACTCTGTTCACTATGCATGGACATATGTTCCACAATGTCCGAGGTATGTGATCTCTGTACTCTGTTGAATAAAGAAGTGAATTAAAGTTTAGGCTTGGATTGTTGAGAATCCATCTTTTTAAGAATATCACTGTAATACTATTTCATGTGGATGGTCACACAACTAATATAAGAATTACACTTGTCTAAGCTTGTTTGATTTTTCTAAATGCAACTTTGTAGATAGTGACACACCATTCAATTTCATTGCTGCAGTATCGTTTATCATCACCTTAAATTTTAATGAACCTGTCACATTTTCTGATGAAGGTTCAACGCCATATTTTATAGGGGAAACTTGCTCATGCTTGCGAACAGACAACTACTTAGCTAATTGCCCTTGGTTAAACTTCTCTGAGCCAGACTGCCCATGATATTTCTTAAGGCCTCTACTCTTTTTCTTTCTTGGGGTTGCACAATATTTATTCACCTTGATTCCCTTTGACTTGTATTCATTTTTCTCAGCCTCACCCATTTGTTCAACATAAGCCTTGATAGAAGGTGTGTTGATTGAATTGACTTTCCTTGAAGCTAAATTTGAAACATCTTGCTTCTTTGGAGAAGACAGCACTGGTGCAGTCACGCTCTGTAGCTTTTGTTCTTCCATTTTTGGATCAGCAAATGATTCAGTAGACATTTTAGCATGTGCACTCCTCTCATCCTTATCTCCAATCTTCCATTTATCCATATGCTTAGAGGACATTGAATCTTCAAACCATGGATCCATTTTCTTCTCCTCTACCCATGTAGTAGGTTCTGAAGAAAACCTTATAAATGATTGATATGAATCTGAAGACACCACAGGTTTCTTACTACCTCTTGTTTTGGTTGCTTCTTTTTGGATCAATGTCTCTACTTTGACACATTCCTCAATTACCTTAACTAACTTCTTGTCATTATCAAAGCATTTAGCATAAGATTTTTCAACTGCAGAAATTGTGTATGCATCATCCTGTCCAGTCACCCCAGTTGCCATTGGATCCACTAAAGCAGTTGTAGCCTCTGCAACACATGCATACATAGCTTCCTGAACATATCACCCTTCAATTTTTTTTTACAGTTTGGAACAAGAATGATGTCTTCAGTGTTTCCATGTTTAAAAGATTCAAAATTGCTGACAATGTTATCTGTCACTGATTTTCTATGATCTAGGAACTCACGATATTTATCAGCCTTTGGTGGCAAACACATTTAACGTTACCCCTATCCGTGTTCACATTCTTTAAACAAATTAAGGGAGTTAGATTCATGCTAAGAATATTTACAGGTTGCTGATTAAAGTGTATATACTGTCCTACATTTAAATTTTTGTGAAGAAAGATTGTTAATTGCCATCCTTGTGATTTAAAAGGAGCAGTCTCCTTATCTCTATATGTTTTTTTCTCTCTAAAACGTATCTCTATATGCTATGTCTTCAAATTCTTTATGTCATATCTTCTCGTCAACATGCCCAAGGAAGCATTCTTAGCCCTGAGTGTCATTAATTGAGAATGATAAATAAGGACAACTATGTAGAAGATTGTAACTCTACATCATATGTATCAAGCCATCATCCAACATTCAGCCAGAACATGCAAGATTATAGATCCTCTTGATAATGAATGGTATAAGAGACTCAAATATATTGGTCTGTGAAATTTGGATATGTTGATGTGGAGAAGGTTGTGAGTTCATTTTTTTATTTTATTAGTAGGTCATAACTTATCAATGTGTCACTTAAAGTGATAGATTGACTAATTTGGAATGCTATTATTTTGGGGCATTGATTAATATTGTCATGCTAGGTTGTAATGGCAGAATACAAAGTTATCTTTGTTATATACTGGAACATTTAAATAACTGATGCAATTGATTTTTCAGGAAGAAAGGGCTGCTGCATTATCACTAATGAGTAAAATGGTGGAGTCATTGAAAGCGCAACCATTTTAGGCTTTATACTTTTTTCAACTTTTGGTTTTTAGACAACTACAAGATGCCTTTCATATAGTATCTAATGCACTGTTTTGCATTCTCGATTTTTACAGGCTTATACATGGATTTTTTTTTGTTGCAAAATGGTTTAACTTTTGTACATGTTTGTGACCCCCATTGTTGATTGGACATGCTAACTGGAGTTTTTTGGTTAACTTTTCATGTTTTAATTATTGACTTGTATAGTCATTTTGTGTACTTATAGGCTAAGATCTTTGAGGGCAAAGAGCCTATTCAGTTTTTTGTGATCTTGCAAATCTTCATTGTCTTTAAGGTACTCTGAATATCTCTTTTAGAACGCTTTCTATTTGGATATCAATTGTTTCCTAAAAGCATGTACATATGTTATATGTTTGAATTCTAATTGCAAATTCCAGTTTTCTAGTAAGCATTTGTGAGTTATGTGAGGAGCTTTCTATGATGGAGTTCACCAAGATCTGGCCCAATGGATGTAATAATTATGATCGTGATTCTAATTATCCATTTCTTTTACACCTTTTCTAGGGCTGACTTAGCTCTAGATACAAGAGGTACATTGCAGAAAAAGGGATTGCTGATGATACCTCCAAAGAAGATGGACTAGCACTTTTTAGAGTGCATGGAACTGGGCCTAAAAATATGCAAGAAATTCAAGTTGAACCGGTAGAACCTATACCACAATTACTTTTCTATTTTATGCCTAAGATGTAGGCATGTGGATGTTCTAAAGCACGTTGTGTAATACATTTTTATATGAATATTGTTACCAGCTAAAGTAGATTATGGTGCATGGTACAAAGCAAGTTAGATGTGTGTCTACCACTATAGTATTGAAAAATCTTTAGCCAATTTGCCAAATAAGATGCGACAATCATATAGTAGTTTGTCCACCTATGCAGAAAAATGAATGGCATGATTTATGTATTATGCAAACATCACCATTGATCCTAATATTCAAATCATGTAACATGAAATTTACTTTTAACAATTCTGCAAGTGACTAAGTCCAAAACTTTATAACAACTTGCAATCCATGCATTGTTGATATTGCTTGAAATATTAAGTTGTCATGGGGATTTGTGATGGAAATCTGAAATTTGAATAACATAAGGTATCTGAGTAGGATCCTAGAGTAAGTGGACTTGTGCATGTTCTGGCTATAAGGAATCCGGAACTTCAAAGAACATAAGGTATCCAGGGCCAGAAATTGGTATGTTGAAGAGGCTATTCAAGCTGCTGAAATATCAGTCATTTATGAGTGAAGCATGGAATATTTGTGTTCTGGGGAGAGTATAGGATATTCACAGGATATTATGGATCTAGAGAAATTTTAGGCCGCGGGCACTTCAGAGCTTCTACTGTTGGTCAGGTTTTTTGTCATAATGACCAATCTTTGGTTATGAGTGGACAGTAATATAATTTATCTCTATACTTTTTTCTAAGTTCTATCTTGGGTTTACATGTCTCAAATATACCTCTCATGTGCTTATTGGAAATATGCTTGAAAGGTATCCTGCTTTCCTGGTAGCTTGTTGTTGCATAAAGAAAAGGAGGGAAGGGTAAGGAAGGGTTTAGAGGAAACTTGGAAGTGGATAGACTAAGTTAAGTGGAAGGTATCATGTTAGCCAGGTAGCTTGCCGTTGTATAAAATATAGTGGGGAAGGAAAAGGGAAGCAAGATAGGCAGTGGTTAGACTAAGTCATTTTTTTCTTCCCAATTTATTATGGATTTATTATGTATTTTGAATTTTATAATCTTGTGCACCAGGGTAGAATTCTGCATTTCTTTGAAATGCTGCAGTTTTAGGTTGACATAGGAATATATATATATATATATATATATATATATATATATATAACATTTATGGTCTGGCTATGGTATGCACTATTGCAAGAAAACCATTGCTGAAGCAGGATATATCTCCATTACCATCTTTTACATATTTTTCTGCCTTAACCTAAATTATATGTCATGCCACATTGTCATATTGTCATGTCTGAACCTTATTTCTATCCGCAGTCATATTTTTTGTGTTTGTGCTTTATATTTATTTTGTAAAAAATTTAGAGAGAATTTGCTAATAATTCAGTGTCCCTGGAAAGCTAATTTTTTACCGAAATAACATTTTGACCATAGGATCTTTAAGGTAGTTTCAAATGTGCAATTCATAGCCAAATGACAGGTTCTTTTATCATTTTCATATTAAGTGGCACATGGCATCTTAATATTATCTCGCAATTGACATACCAGCTATCCTCTACAGTGCAAGTTCTACATAATTGTACAGATATGCAAGGCGTTTCACTGTTTCAGTTTTCTATCAAAGAATAGTAGGCATTGTAATTACATGAGATATTGTGCTTTTATAGATTTATCAAAATCACACTTCTTACTTTCCTCTATTATAAGTACCTTACTAATTTTTTAGCATTTGACACGGGTGGAAACATCTTTGAATTCATCATATTTTTATATCTTGCAAGTGGGTGCAATTGTCTTTACATGGTCTGGCAGCCTTAGTACAGTAGAAGACCAAGAACTTGTTGAAAGGATGTTAGATTTGATAAAGGTAGGGAGCTTCTGCTTTCTTATGTTTCTTGTTTTAGGTCTTTCATGGTATTTCTATTATGAGTACATTGCATTGGGAGCCAAGTGGATTCCAAATCATGTCTAGTAGAAATTTGTTCAAATAGCATGTGGTCTAGTGCACATGGTGGTTACTTCCTAGGATGTCACTTATCCTTCAGTACATTTATGTTACTGGTAATACCTAGATGGATTATGCATATGTTTCTTTACTTGAGTACATAAAATTTCTGAATTTTCAAATGCGCACCAAGTTATTCCCCTTCCAAGAAAGCACCATATAAAAATCACAAATTTACCCAATTGTAGAGAACTGTGGTTTTTCTTTAAAATTCTACTGGTGCGAAGAAAACAGCCTATAAATGTTGATTTTTCCTGATTTTTTCCAAATTTCCAAGTTGTTGAACCCCACTGAGTTATTCTCAAGTTTGATTTTTCATCATTGATTTTGACTATTTCTTGAGCTAAGATTTATTCAGCTATATAGATTTGGGATTACTCTTAGCACTTTTTCCAGTTGCGCGAGTTGATTTTCTACCTTGGGAAATTGTGAAAACAATTGTGCAAGCACCATACATATATTGTAGACTAGGTGTCCTTATTTTTTGATTTATGAGCAAATATCTTATTTTTATTGCGCGTACAAGGTACATTGTTTCTTATCTAGCAGCAATGATATTTCCTGTATCTTTAGAAATCATAGTTTGGATACATCACCTTTTTAACAAATTTTAGAATTGTTGTCTATATCTATATATTTACCGACATCCATATCTACATATCAAACTGTTTATATAAGATAAGATAATTTTACTGATGTCCAAGTTACCACACTAAGTAGGTCAATGGGACTTGAAAGTACATCCAGGATCAAATTTCAATACACAGTGGGAGTGCAAAAGTAGTGTCTAATTCTACTGCATTAAAAATAGGAAGATAGCTAACCCCAAAGTTAGAAGCTAAATCTAAAAGAAAGGAAGGAGTACAATATAATTGCAATTGCAATTGCAAAATAAACAGAACCATGACAAATAGGAAGGATTTCAAGTTGTGTTGGAATTGGATGTTGAGGCCTGATGGGTGGCGAGGGAAGAAGGCTCCTTGTTAGAGTTAACAATCACTGTGATGGGGTTGATGCACTGTGGGAGATTATTTTCTAGAGAGTACTTTGAGTTGGAGGGGTCTGGATTTGTAATCTTGGGGCCAAATCAAGATCAAGGAGGTCCATTACTTCTAAAATCCAAGTTTGGGTGGAAGAAACTCTTAATGGAAGAGGACTAGCTGCTTGGAAAAATCTGGAGAGTGGTAAACTGCACAAAGAGAAACCAGCTTTGAGATTCCCTATGGCTATAGCTGATATTTTTGTTGGTTTGCCGGTAACTGTCCTGGGGTTTGGGTTGGGAACTCCACATACGTCTCATGAAAGTTTATTGACCTATTGGGAGGGGAAGGTCGGGAAGGAACCCAGTCTCACTGAGTGCTCACTGATCTGCTATCTAGAGTGGTATTGTGCCTCGTCAAGTATATTTTTCATTCCCAAGTATTAACAGGGTTCTTGCATGCTTATGTTTCATTTTTTGAACAGTAGTTTTTTAATTGATATTCCTTGACACCAATGGGTATCAGATTTACACACAAACATGTAGACTTATAGTACACCACCAAGTTAGAGAATTGTTGTTTATTAATTGAGTGATTCAATGACTTAGTACATGGTGAGAGGATTACTTTACGTATCTTTGAATCACCTATACTAGCTGTGTGTAGCATTAGGAGAGCTCTAAGCACTTTTGCCACGCTAGTTTTTTTTACTTTGCAAAATTGTGAAAACAATTGTGCAAGAACCATGTATATATTGTTGACTAAGTGTCCCTATTTTTCTGTTTGTAACATAAATTGTTAGAAGTTTGTATTAATAAAAGTTTCAGTTGAAATGTACAGTGGAGTAATACGAAAACTTGTTGATAATGTTCTCATATCTAGATACTGGGAGGTCCAGTTGAAGTAAGACTAGCACCTCTAGAAAGAGTGATTGATCAAGGTATTAGAGATAATAAAAAAATTCTTATCTTGAAGTACCACAGGTACAGAGTGACAAAATGTACAAGTTCTCTTCTGAAATAGGGAAAAAATTAGGTTTTGGTGGCTTCAAGTTAATTTTCTCTAGGAATGTCCAAATTGTAGGGGATTAGTTGGTGTTAAATTTTAACATGTAAAATTTAAAAGCAGTAACAGATTTTGCAGAATTTGTAGACTGTAAAATAGATACTACTGAGATTTAATAGCAGCATTAAAACAATAGTAAACCAATCATCCACAAAATTGAACATAAGAGTTTTTCACGGGGAAACCTTTTAAGGACAAAACCCCCAAAGAAATTAATAATTAATTCTCTAAATGAGATGACTGACTTTGTACATGAGCAGATAGAATGTAATCCTTTACAACAAGTTTTGATTCGTCATACGGACCAAAAGAACCCTAGCAAAGACTGTACAAGTCTGCTACCACTAAACTGTTCAATCCTCAAATGTACTACTGTTTGATGCCTCCACAATGCCTTGAGCAGTATTTAACCAATTTCAGACTGTCTGTGTGCCTTCGGATGCTGGTACAGTCCTCGTTGATGATTGTTGTGTCCTGTTAGTTCCCTAGCTGGGCTGCCGTGACTTGTACAAAACCCAAACTAAGCTTATGTGTTCCTGTGTGCGCCCTAGCTGGGATCGGGTGAATGGAGAATAGCCTGGAATAGCCCCAACATGGCTCAGATCCATAGAGAATGACCTTAGCAGGTCACCCATGTGTTGTAGAGAGTCCAGACAATGCTCGGGTGCACTGTAAAAGACCCTAACTAGGTTAGGATAACATGGGATGGATCTGTAGCAGTGGAAAGACGATGGAAGTGCTTCCATGATCTGGAGACAGTAGACTGTACAAGTTTGCTGCCGCTAAACTGTTCAATCATTAAATGTACTACTGTTGGATTCCTGGAGCAGTCTTTAACCAATTTCAGACTATCTGTGTGCCTTCGGATGCTGGTACAGTCCTCGTTGATGACTGTTGTGTCCTGTTAGTTCCCTAGCTAGGCTACCCTGACCTATACAAAACCCAAACTGAGCTTCTATGTTCCTGTGTGTGACCTAGCTGGGCTCGGGTGAATGGAGAATAGCCTCAGCAGGGCTCAGATGCATAGAGAATGACCTTAGCTAGTCACCCATGCGCTATAGAGACTCCAAACAATGCTCGAGTGCATAGATATTTATCCCTAGCAGGGCTCGGGTGCACTGTAAAAGACCCTAACTAGGTTAGGGTAACGTGGGATGGATTTGTAGCAGTGGAAAGGAAATGGAAGTGCTTCCATGATCTGGAGGGAGAACATACCTATCCCTCAAAGGATGTAATTTTCTTCAAGAATTAAAACTAGCAAAGAACTTAGTAGAGAAACCCACAACTTGTCTCTTAGGAGCAGTAATGATGCTCTTGATTGATGATTGACAAGAGAGGGGACATCTTTATTTATAGTTCATCAAAATGGTAGATGATTCCACACAATTACAAGGCCACCCTTAGGGTTTTCATTCTTTTAATCTTTTGACCATTGATATGTTTAATCTTTGAGGTACTTTGGTTCTTCACTTGGTGGGTACTTGGACCAATACTAGGTGTGCTTGGGTTTCTTAGTCCTTCAAGTGATTCTATGACCACAACAAGTCATCTCAGGTGTTCTTCATAGTCTTCATGGTCCATGCATGTCCACTCGAAGTGCATCATCATAAATGAGGAGGATTATTATTTTCTTCTCTTGTTCTCCTTGTTTCCATCAGTATCATGTGCTAGGTATTTCAACAAGGGGTGGCTAGTCTCTTGAGAAGGTCTCATATCCCATAGATCAAGGAGAGGAGTGCATATCTGTGTGTGGGGGGGGTCATAAAGTTCATGTTTATTGAACAAAGAGGAGAAACACCATAGAGGGAGTAGCCTTAGTTCATTGTTGAGGAACCCTACACACTTATGAATAATTATTTTTCATGGTGAGGGAAAAGAATGAATGTTGAGTATCATGTCAATATACTAGGTAGAAATCTAAATGGGTATAAAAAATTTAAATGAAAAAATTGATACATGCAATATACAGTGAAAATAGGGGTTTTTTTAATTGGGAAGGCATATTGGGAGGGGGTTAAAAAAATGATTTTGGGAGGTATTTTCCAATATTTTTTGAAAATAGGGGTATTTTTTCATATGCCACGAATGAACGTGCTATGGCATGGTTTCACTAAGTGAAGACCCCGTGTCATTGGAGAAGAAGAATGAGGATTTCACAAGCTCAAATGACATCCAGAGACAACCCTTGTCCATGAGACTACCAGCTCAAGTGAACTGTGGCATAGGAGACTTGCTCGGATTAGCATTTTGTTATGGGTTATTGTTTCCGATATTTCTATCCTGCCACTTTGCAATCAACTATGGGAATTCTTCAACAGTGTGATCTAGTGCTTTACAGTACGAATAGGTTGACGTAGTGTTATAGTGTGAAACGACACTTCTCCGTTCAAGTATTGACACTAAGCACGTTGGTACACAAAAGGACAATATGGATTGAAGTAGACTGAAAGCTATAGATGAAGAGATCCCTTAATGCACATTAATTCCTTTAGCCTTTTCCATGTTTTTAAAGGATTTTTTCTTGCATTCGTGACTCCTCTCATTGTGAGTCGCGAGTCATTCACGGGTATCACCATATGCAACCTGTGAATGGATGATCAAATGTTGTATTCACGGGTTTCCTTCATAAGAGTCGTGATTCATTCGCGGGCTGCATATATATGTACCCGCGGTTACCTTAAGACAAAATTTAAAAATAAAAACATGATTAGCTAGGGACAATTGGGTTCAAAATCATAACTTCCCCAACCTCCCTAACCGGATATCCCAAGCCTCGTAACTCCTCCTCATCGGCAAGTACAAATAGAGGGGAGGGGTAGAGGATGGGGGAAGCAAGTTAGAAGAGAAAGGTTATGCTGGAGGAATACATTGGAGAAAGGATCAAGAGAACTCAGTTCCTAGTCAACAGAGAGGCTTGTCTCAGACAAAGGTTGTATCATTCCCTGCTACTTATGAATAAAGAGTGATTTTATTCCATACTTTGTGTACACATGTTCTTATTATTATGATCTATGAAATATATTGTTGCTTATATTTATATGTAATTACAATGTTTCATTCTTCCTTATATAGCAACTAAGATATATGTGGTTAGATATCAATCTCTTTTGCAGGTGTTGAAGACCTGGAGCTTCTGGTGCATTTGGATAAAATACTAAAGCTTCGATCAACCTTCGACAGTAAGGTACATGTTCTTTATGTCCTATTTCCTTCATAAATGTTTCTGGAATGTTGTACGTCTGCAAGTCAAAACTTAGTAAGTTGGTGACCCTAGGACCCTATGTCATAAGGTAGAATTCTTGAAAAACACATAGGATTCATGCATACTCTGAAAAAGTGTCGAGACTGTGCACAATTATAACATATTACTTGGCCTCTTCTGTGACCAAATCCTCCTCCTCATCCTTAGCTTCTGAAAATTCCACCTCCTCTGGGTTGAGGGTAATGTGCCTGAGCGTATTGATTCTATGGGTATTGAGCCAAAGCTTGCTCAACATGCATATGTTTGTCATTTTTCATTAGGTATGTGTCGATTGTTTTCTCCTGTAGCAACTGCTATGATCTGCAACCTTTCTCGTCATGTCCTACTGATCGACATGATTTCAAATATAGACTAACTGGTGCGATTACTATCTTTTTTAAATATCAACATTCTTCTGACCAATGTCCTCTAGTCTGACAAATTCTACACCAAGGAATTCCTTGTGTATTTATCATATTCGGTACGCCCAATGCAAAATAATACATATATGCAGGGCATGAATCTTTATGGTGGCCTTCAATTCTGCATCGGGTACACCATATATCTTATTGTATTTCCTTCCCCTTATTAATAAATATTCATCTAGGATTTATTTATGGCCTCATCTTGGACCTATCATATGGTCCATATAGATTAGCATAGAAACCAGTTTTGTTCAGAGTCTTCTAACACATTTCTATTAAAGATCGGTAACTTTATATAATTTCCAACCATTCTTTTTACTCTTGGTACTGCTGAATTGAAAATTATGCTATTGGGAGTTACCTGACTACTATTTCCACTATTACTATTTTTCTAATTAGGAAAATCACTGGGCGATGTGTTTCTAGATATTACCTTAGGTTATGTACGCGGGGTCATAGCTATGTCATTATATTGATCTGAATTTGGTGCTTCTTCTTCTTTGTTTTCTTCAGATATAACCTGGTACTCCTCTTCTTCGTCGCAAGATCCTTCGACAAAGTGCGATGCCAATTCATAGTCCTCTCCTCCGGTCACACTGCAACTTCCTCTCCTTGTTGTAGTACTTCTTCTCTTTCTTGACTGAAATCTTCTTCCACTCCTTAGGCGTCCACGTTCTAGATCATTCTCACTATTGCCAGAAAAAATCTCAACTTATTCTCGTCCATTATTCTCGCAATATTTCTTGCGACATATCCCAGGTATCTACGCACAAATATTTACTCACTAGACTCCATTCTTAGGATCCCTTTCTCACACACCAGCATATTAATCCACAACTTTAAATATTTTATATAACGACCTCTAGTTCCTTGGAAAAATTCTATTTCTACTTCGATGTATAATTTTATCGTGTCGACTGCAATTTCTGTCGACAATCCTCGATATAGGATTTCTAGTTCTCTTCGACCGTTGGATCAGTTGAGGACTCTATTCTGTAGGATCTCCTGCCTGAATTTTTTTCTTCTAGGTCGCTAGCTTCAACAACCACTCATGCAATACAATAGAAAATTTCATGGATGTCTATGTAAAGGTATCATTCCAACCACTCCGTGGGGATTACTCGCAATCCTTTACTTTCTTGTTGTGCAAACTCTATTGTTTATAATCAACCTAATATTGAATTGCAGGTTTCGTTGGGTGCCAAAACATATCCCCGTCAAGGTGATTCACGGTCCCGACAACATAACCATTTGTTGTATTTCTTTCAGTCGACCCAGGTCTAGATCCTTTGTTCTTGAACAAAACCAAAGATATCGGCCCAACAGAGGAGAACTTCGTTGACAACACCTGCGAGGTAGATGAAGTCTCACCCAAGATATATTATGGGAGCTTCCAGAACCAGGTTTTTGCAGTTAGTGAGGGGTATTTCCTTATCATACCCTTATCAGGTCACTCGACCGAAACCCGAGAACTACACTTATGTTCTCATATATTCATTCAATACCATAACCTTCAGATCCATCAACATATATATAACAGAATATAACATAAAGAATTAACACATATTAACTAAGATTCCATATATGATGATGTGAATAGATGTGCAAAACTTCTTTTATAAGTTTTTCCACAACATATTATGCTTGACATATTTAGATCAACTCATTCATAATAAATATGCATTCGACAGAAACACAAATGTCAGAAACACACAGAGGCAAGCTATGATGTGGAAACCCATCCAAGAAAAACCACAAAAGTGCTCTTCATCTAGCATGAGAATTGTTTTGCAAACTTTGGTTTGTGCACTCAACTTGCAGAATCTTCTTTGGATCTTCTTTATAATTGATACATTTCCTCTTGTCTCATGCTCTCTGATTTTGGTCTCTTTCTATTCTCTCGTCTCTGAATGGTCGCTAATGATCCACTTCTTTTTCCTCCCCAGTTCAACCCGCACATAGCTTAGGTTGATGCTTTTATAAGCTTTTTCTGCTTTTACACTTCTCGAATTCAACCATCGACTGAATCTAAACTGTCAGTCAACATGCTATATTTCTATTTTAATACATCTCATTACATCTAAAAACATGCACTATCGGCCCAAATTACAATCATGCTTTATTAATAATAGCAAGTTTTTATTCTAACTAATTCTTTACCCAAAATAAGTCGAACTCTGCTTCCCGACTTGCATTATTCCTCTTCCATCGTGACTCCTTCTGTCACGGTCTCTTCTTACCCTACGAATGAAATCTTCATCTTTCTGATCATTATTTTGTCTAACTTTTCCTAGGGCCAATAGTGATCGAAGCACACATTTCATCAATAAGACTATGGATGTACTACTCAAAGAATTTATGATTGATCATCACAAAATTTCAGCATATCATCCACAACCGAGTCATTAAAAAAAAACATTAACAAAAGGTCTAAAAACATTATGTAGCATTGACAATGACGTATGGGATGACAAAATACTTGCAATACTATGGGCATATAGAACATCATATAAGAGATTGGCGTGTTAAACATGGTTTAAACTAGTGTATGGTCAAGAAGCAGTCGTTCCTATGCACTTCAAGCAACAAGCTCTAGCCATTTCTTAAGTATTACATATAGACATTGTTCAAGCTACACAAGATAGAATGTTTGAATTGCAAAAGTTGGAAGAACAAATAATGCTTTCCATTCATCACCAAGAAGTACAAAAACTCAGCAAAAAGCAGGGATAATTTTAGGGGCGAAGTTTAGCCCATGGGCGAATTTAAAGGGGTTATAAATATTTACTGGGAGAATATTAATAAGGAAAGTTCTTTTATTTATTTAATACATTCATCCAAAATGTATTAACCAAATAATTTTTAAAAAACAAATAGCCCTTCCCTATTAATTAGGGAGAGAGAAAAAATTTCTTAGCCTTTTCAAATTTACCTCAAAACCTACTTTCGTCCCCAATTTCTATTAAAATTTCTATTTAATATTTACTTCGCCCCAATTTCTAGTAAAATTCATGTTCAATCCTTCCATCCTCCCCTATTTTTTTTGTAAATGCGAACTTATAGCTATTTTTTATCCCTCCATATTTTGTTTAAAATGAGAATACGGTTACATTCCCCCGTCAAAATTGTGCGGAAATCTTTCTTTGCCCCCATTTTTATTAATGGAGGTTTCAAATAGTTATTTTTCCCTCCATATTTTATCTCAAATAAGGAATTTAACCCAGATTTTTTATGTAAAGAATTCTTATATAAAAATGGTGTGGTACATACGATAGGTGCATTAAGGATGTAAGGAAGGAAAGCAATTTTTGATTTATTAAATATTAGGGTTGAAAGAGAGAGGCAAATTGAGATTGAGAGGACATTGGAGCATCTAGATTTTTCAGAATTCTTTCATCGCTATTATATACAGTTCAGTAAATTGAGTTCGTGTTGATTATTTCAGACTTCTCTCATCGCAGTTATATATTGTAAATCGAGTTAGGATTACTTCTTTCATGGGAGCTATATATATATCAGTAAATTGAGTTAGGGTTCATTATTTCAGACTTCTCTCATCACAATCGTATACCCTAAATTGAGTTAGCGGTGATGAAATAATGTAGATCATGTTTTTTATATATTGGAAACATATTGCACAAGGTAAGTAGTGGATGCTAAAGTTATTTTTGTAGTTTCATAATATATGTTCAATGCACATCTTTAATAAGCTTGAGTTTCTCTTTAAAATGACCTTCTATAACTTCTTGATGGAGTCATTTTCTGGTGGTAGAGATCTGCAGAGGTCTAAATTAATGAGTTAGATAAGGGATAACCTTCGCTTCGCTATGCTAAAATATGTACCTATAGATAATAGTTAGCAGAATTTGTGCCACTTACTCATAAGATAGATTGAGGGAATAAAATAGTATCCTGGTCTTACGAGGTAAAAAATATCTAGATATTTATATAATGTTATCCTGGAAAGTAGAAGGGAAGGCACTATGGATTGATCTATGCTGTCGTAACAAATTCACAAATCTCCTATGCGCCCTGGATAACATAAATAATTTGTGTGGGCTAGATCTAGAATTACATATTTTGAATATGGCCTCCACAAATGGAATTTAGTCAAGTAATTCTTAGGGGGGATGTGTAACTCCTTCCGTGCTTATAATCAGCTCAAATAAAAATAAAAAATAAAAGAAAATAATTTGAATATACCAAAAAAATAAAATGGAATATACAAAAAAAATAGTCGGCTTGATAAAAATAAAATAAATATCAAAACATAATAAAAATATGTCAGATTGATAAGCGAATTAATTTTGGAGTATATATATACCAAAATAATCCAAAGATTTATCAAATTAATCAAAGAACTCTTTAAAAAAAGTAGTGTCTTTTGATTCGAATTTAACGAAGCAGAGCTCTCACCCTAGGGTGAGAGCCTTAGATGTACTTATTGTTTGATATTTTAAAATTGTGCCAATATTCTTATACTGTCAATAAGAATAAGAAAATTATTTTATATTTTACATTGCACATTATATACATTTTGTCTTTTTCCTTATATACCAATTTTTTGGTATATAAGGAAAAAATATCAATTACTCGTTGCGAATTGCTCTAATATAAATTATTTTACAAATACATATATTGTTAATTTAAATTAATATTATTAAAAATAGTTTAACTCTTTTAAAAAATGTGTACTCTTTCATAAGCTAAGTGTTTAGCAATTGTTGGTTGTCGTTCTTTGAATCATTTTATAAGAGAATGCATGCAAACAAAGGTAGGCTCTGTGAATTTTTCATATAGATGTTGATACAACATTTTTCTGAACTTCACAATACTTTTTTAGTTAGAATTACAACATTTCATTCTAGATTATCTATTATATTCAAAATTATTTTTAAGTTAAATAGTGTATTTCTTATCAATAAGAAGATAAAAATGTGGGTGTTTTATTCATATAAATGTGGAAGTTTTATTTATGTTTTTTTTTGTGACAGAGAATTTGAACTCATTTCTTTCAATCTATAACTTCTTATCTCAATTACTCATTACCAATTGCTTTAATATGACTTATTTTACAAATACATTTGTTGTTAATTTAAATTAATATTATTAATAATATATTCTCTTGCACAATGGCATGCTCCATCTGGAGATCATATATATATATATATATATATATATATATATGAATGTACATGTCAATTACTATATTTAGCACAAAACGAAATTTAAAGAATATTCAAAAACATTTTGATTTCAAGTTGGTATACTTAGCCGCAAAACGAAAATTGAAGAATATTAAAAACAATTTTGATTTCAATTTTACCAACTGGTTATACTCTTAGTCTTCATCTACCAACCAATCTCACTGTAATTATCACATTTGATTTGAATTGTTCCCGTGGTTTCAATTTTAATGGGATGGGAGGCTTCCAAGTATATATTGGAGGTGTATATCTATGACACTATGACCAAACCATGACAATTGCCCAGTATGGTAAATTTATTATGAATATTAAGCAAATGCATATATATTATATATTAGCTTTTATATATTATTTTAATATTCGTTATATATTAAAGGTTTTATATTATGTTTAAAATAATAAGCTAAACTAATTTTTTTTAGAGAGGGATTGCAATTAAGTTAATTTTTTGGATATTTATATTATATGTTTATGTTTAGTCAAAGTGTAATTTTAATTTTAAAATAGGATTTAAAATGATTTTGTATTGGTTATCTATTTATTTTCTTCTTTAGGCAATGGAATAAGTTATTCGTCTTTAAAGGTAAATTTGAAAATGGATTTGATTTTTGTTGTTTGATGTAAATAGTTAGTCATAGTTTACATAATAAAAATTTTACAAATTTTGAAAGGGGTTAAGTTTTTGAAGGTGTATTTGTTTCTTGCTTTATTTATGTTTAAGTAAAATATGTGCTTAGTTTTCAATAATTATTATTTAAATTATTTGTAAGAATGGTGTAAAATAATGTTAAAAATTAAGAAAAAAAAGAATGAAAATGAAAATACATAGTGTTGTATGTGAAATGAAATAAAATACTATTCAATAATAAATTGAAATGAAAAATGGTAAATTTTAATTTATCAAAGATCAAAGAGTTTTTTTTATATGAAGGAAGTGTAAAGAAAAAGTAGGAAAGATCAAACCTATGAATAAGATGGAAGTACACATTCGAGAATATATGGAGTATTGAGGAGGAAGTAAAGTCTTAATTTGTTAAAAATGTAAAATATAGCCAATGGTGGCTTAGCTTAGTGGGTAGATATTATTAGTCTTTATCATTATTAGGTTCTTGTTATAAGAGGGAACTAATAGAAAAACAAAATGAGAGTCAAAGATATAAGTTTATACTCTAAAGGTGGATAGAATAGAATTAAAGGGAATAAATGTGAATAAAACAATTAGACCTCAAATGTGTGGGAATAGCTTTATTGATGGTTTTCCAAAGTTCACTTAGTTTAAAGTCATATTTATAGTTCTAGTTATTTAACAACTTCTATAATGAGTATCATAGTGAACTAGTTCATTAGTGTGTAATGTCCCTAAAAAAAAAAAAACCAAAAAAATTTAATGAGGGTCTTTGTGTAGTTGTAAACATATATAGATTGATCATTTTTTTTATATCGTACTTGATAAATTAACTTCAACACTNAAAAAAAACCAAAAAAATTTAATGAGGGTCTTTGTGTAGTTGTAAACATATATAGATTGATCATTTTTTTTATATCGTACTTGATAAATTAACTTCAACACTGAGTTTAAAATGTGATATTTTCCATATGTATAATGCTTGCAGCTTTGAGTGTCCTTATGTGGTTGATATAGGAGTCGTATTGTCGTTATGACTTTATCTCACTTGTTATTTTACCTAACATGAACTATCTTAGTTCATAAGTTTGAAAACTGTTCAGTCTAGCATTCTTTATGTAATTGTATGAGTGGTGATAATTGTTATTTCCTATCTGGCTTATGCATTGATTGGGAACTTTGACTTTATTACTCGTTCATGTTCGGTTGTCTTCTTTGATAAATATACTCTTCTATGTGTGGATGTTGGCCCATATATGGCTTGAGCTTTGCTTAGCATGTTTTCTAACGTATTATATCATTATTCCCTTGCAGTTACATATACTCCTTGGTATGGAGGGATTTCTGTTACTTGTGAAGCTTTTAACCCTAAATACCTAAGCTTCCTAATGGTGACTTCATAATATAATATTTGTGAAACTTTGTTATCACTATGACCTTGAAGATCTATGGTTTTTATGGGGATTATTAATACTTATATTGGACATAACTTGTAAGGTAGTCGATGGACTTGATACGCCATAACTTACGTTTAACTGCATGATTGAAGGCATTTTTATAACTTAGGATAAATGTTTTCCTATCAAGGGTGTCGTTTTATGTATTTGTAACTTTAGTTGATCACACTCTTAAAGCATACATGCATGTGTTGTTAAATGGTTTTCATGATCTTTAATATAGCCCATGTGAAATGGCATATTTTTTTTGATTAATTGGCCTCCATATTGACAATCCATTTAATGTGAATAACCATGTCCTTCGGTAACTTTCTCCAAGCCATCACATGCCTTTGTCATTTGTCCTTTTCAATGTGGACCAAAGAGAGAGTGTCATTTAGTTAAGTTACATTTCAAATAGAAAATAATATTTCTTGATATTTTACTAGTGAGGACCACCTTAGACAAGATTTTGAAGAGGGGAAAAGGTAAAACAAAAATAAAAGAAAAAGAATAAATTGAGAGAAGGAATATAAAACTCTTTTCTTATAGAGAATTACATTGAGAATTGAGAATTACTTGGCTTATAGTAGGTCATAGGAATATTAAAACCTTTGAGAATGACTTGGCTTAGAGTAGGTCATAGGAATATTAAAAACTTTCATAGAGGAGCCATCAAAAGTGAAGCAACCAATCATTTCTCTAGCTTAATATTAAGGAAAGAACTTTTCAATGTGGGTAGAGGAAAGAACTTTCTATAGCATTAACTGCATTGTTGAAACAGTAGGAAATGACCCACCATCTGTAACATTAGTTTTTTTTTAAGGTGGATCTTTTAGGAGGAAATGGACCACCTCGTCACCGAGTTCACCCAGTTTGAATAACTATAGAATTTCGTAATTCTTTTGGTGTGATAATTTGTTGATACAATGCATGTATGTGTATTAAGCAAGTAGTGTGTTGCTGGATCAATTAGTCATTTGTAGCATTAATAAATTGCTACATTGTTGAAACAATTGATTACTTGGCATGTGTGATCTCTCTTAGGGTATGCAAGTGATTACTTGATAATTAGAAGTGCTGAAAAATATTTAATTAATTGTTGAATTGATATCACACGTTGAATTCGTTATGATTAATTATTGCTGAAACAAATCTAGATGAATGTGTGGTTGTAGTTCATGGTTAAGTAGAATTGAGAATTCTGGAGCTTGGATGTTGCGTCAGCAACATAGAACATATCTTTCATTCTTGCATGAGTGGTGATTGGATTTAACTTCTTGCAAAAGTAATATAGGACTTAACATCTTGCAAAAATAATATATAGGCTTTATCTTTATGAACAATTCTATATTTCCATTCTTGCTAGAGTGATTTCATTTTTCCATGAGTGATTTATTCTTGAAGATTGAATTAGTAGTAATTCTTCTTGAATATTGAATTATCAGTTAGAATTAAGATATTTAGTGAGAAAGAAGTTACATAACATTTTCAACAATTAGGTTGTTCAATTTAGCATTGGTTGATTTGGGTGATTGTATGAGAATTAGTGTCAAAAAAAATTGAAATAATATGAATAGAAACCTATTAGAAGAAAAAGTGAAAGCACAATGAATTGTGATTTCTTAGGAATCAAAGAGATGGCGAATCTTCTTGGATAAATATTCGCCAATGTTTTTACAATATTTGATAAATCAGTGAAAGATTTATCAATTTTTACAATATTTTATAATGCAATGAAATGTTCGCCAAGATTTTACAATATTTTATAATTTAGTGAAAGATTTGCCAATAGTTTACAAAATTATATAATAAAATGAAATATTCACCAAAACATTTATATATACATATTATATTATTGATAAAATCACTTCAAATTTCCCTATATATCACGGAGATTCACCCATTTTTTATACATATAAATCTAGGGGGGGTTCTTAAAATCATCCATTGCAAAAAGCATGGCATGACAGAAATATCAAAAGAAAAGATATCTTAGTCGGTGACTTAATACTCTTGTATAGAAACAAAATAAAATGGAAACCTAAAAAGCTTGAGTCTAGTTGATTGGGACCTTACATCGTCAAAGAAGTTAACAACAATAGACCAATCATGTTAAATACATTTCAAATTCGAGTCTTTAGAAGTGTTGTGAATGGAGCCCAACTGAAACGATATCGACTATAAAGGAGGAACAACGTTGACCGATGACCGTATCATCACTAGTTGACTGAAACTGATCCGTAGGACCTCAACTTGAATGCATTAAAAGGTTGTTGTAAAAGAATGCGTGCAACAGGTTAATTAACGAAATAGCATTAACAGAAATTAAATGCTAAAAAAAGGAATGAAAACCACAACAATGATAGACAGATACAAGGAATAAAACACAGAAACAGAGTCACAAACAGAAGTTGATAACGGAGTTCACCCCCTCCACTGGGCTACATCTCCGGGTCCCTCTCCAATGGGTACCGATCCAATTAATCTCTTAAAATGGTACAAAATGGTTCTGGAACAACTTCAGCAACTGTAAAATAGAATGTTGTACAAAGTCTTTAAGACCTTTCTCTGGAAATTACAATCAGCCTTCGTAGGGCAAAGAAAGCCAAAGTATGACAGAGAATGTCGACTTCCACAGTAACAGCACCGGAACCTTTTACAACAAACTCTCCAAGCTTCTATAACTGAGAAAACGATGTACTGCGCTCTCAACGAACTGAGTCCCCCTTCTGGTTTCCAGCTTCCTCTATTTAAGCCTCATAAGTAACGGATTTTTCTCCTTCTTTCACACAGCTATTACCATATGTTCAGACTGAATCATGCCATTCGACCAAATAGCGGCCCAAGCGTTTGACGTTTCCTATCCCTGACAGGCTGTTCATCTCCTTATCAACGTTACAATCATATGGTAAAAACTGAACCAAAGAACCAAAAAAGTTGCCAATGCATCTGTTCCATTCCCTGAAATGTGGCATCAAGACTATGTATCAAACTGCAAAAACCGTTTTGAAACGTCCCCGCGCGAACGCATTTTGAATCAGAAGCTTTATTCATCTGCTCTTTCGTCGTTGCGGAAGAGTGATACACAACGGGCTCCGATATTTTACTCCGATGATCTCTATCTCAATCGGATGTCATTTGGTTTTTGAGTCAGAAGTATTGTTACTTTGGTTTTCGTAGTTGCGGATGGCAGATGGCAAAGTCTCCCGATTTTTGCCTTGACTTTTCAAACCTCGCGTCGTTGTTTGTGTTGCTCCATAAGTCTTGGGCTTCCACCGTTGTGACTACCGAAAGCGTTATTCTTCCGATCAAGATTGTGCCCGTCATTGCGGACTGCGATATCCTTTATATATCCGTCGTTGCGACTCCCGTTCCGCTATCGCTCCGATGTTGACGAAGGAAGAAGATCTTGTGAGCTCCGACGTTGCGGAAGGAAAAAGCTCTTGTGAGCTCCGACATTGTGGAAGGAAAAATCTCTTCTGAGCTCCGACGTTGCGGAAGGAAGAAGCTCTTCTAACCTCTGATCCTTATATTTTTCGCCATCCGATTTTTTTTCACCCGCCGCTTCTTTGAACCATTAACTGCGCGGCCATTTCACAACTGTTAAAGGAAATGTCGTCGAGCTACGCGATATGGTTATGCCTCACCGTCAGACTAACTGCACAATGGACATTATAACCACCGGATGTTTTGACTGGACCGTGCACAAAACGTCGCAGGTGTTACCATTTAACCATTGTACCATATTGGATCTTTAAAGAGGAATAATCCGTCGGATCAATCCTCCCCATTGGAGAGCTTTTGGACCACCAAAATCCTGAATTATTCTGCAAGTAAGTGAGGGTACAGCTCCCTCACTTTCCCAATCTCCATCCATCTTGCTTTGCTAGAATGCATTCCTTTCAGCCCCACTCGAAGGTACTCAGCATTCCCCCGTCGTGAAGTCCTTATATTTCTGTCAAGAATAACATCATCCTGCAACTCTCTCATATATTCAAGTGCCAAATCATCAACTGAAGGAATTTGTATGTTAATTTCCTCATCCATGATCTTAGGAGGCTCATACAATTTAAGATTCTCAACATTGACAACTGAATAAATTTGCATGTATGGAGGTAAATTCAAGCGAAAAGCATTAGTACCGATCTTTTCCAAGACTTCAAAAGGACCATACTTGATAGGATTAAGATTTTTACCTTCACCTTTCATCCTTTCTTTGGTGATATGTAACCAAACTCGGTCACCAACCTGAAATTGATGATCAAATCGATGCTTGTCATGCCTGGCCTTGTACTTTGCCTGGCTCTTCTCCAACTGTTCTTGAGCTGCTCGCTGCACTGCTTGGATTCTCTGAATGAACTTTAAAGCTTTATCTGCATCATGATGTCCATCCACTGCATCTTTGCCAAAAGAGAAGTCCATTGGTGTTTTTGGCAGATAACCAAAACAAGTTTCAAAAGGATATCTTTTCGTGGAAGAATGAACTGCATGACTGTAAGCATGCTGTATATACTGCAACTGCTCATCCCAAAGTTTAGGATGTTTACTACAATATCCTCTGAGCAGCTGAACCACCGTCTGGTTCACTACCTCTGTTTTCCCATCGGTCTGTGGATGAAAAGTTGTACTTTTCGTAAGTTTGGTATCCATAAGCTCCCATAAAGTTGACCAGAATTTTCCCAAGAACCAGGAATCTCGATCAGATACAATAGATATGGGTAGCCCAAAATGTACCCAAACATTCTGAAAGAATAGATGAGTTGTTTGTTCAGCAGTGATCTGCTTGTTACATGGCATTAAGATACACATTTTGCTGAATCTATCCACAACAACATATAGGTAATCATGCCCTTTTCTAGACATAGGTAGTCCCCCTACAAAGTCCATAGAAATACTTTCCCAAGGACGAGAAGAAACTGGAAGAGGAGTGTACAAACCCAATTTCCTATTGCTAGGCTTACTTGTTGCACACATAACACAACCTCTGATATATTTAGCTACAGTTTCTTGCATTTGAGGCCAATAACAGTGATTCTACAATACAGACAATGTTTTACTTACTCCAAAATGTCTTGCAATTAATGAACTATGTGCTTCTCGAATCACATGCACTCTTTCTTTCTCTAGAATACAGAGTTTACCAAGATGATACAAAATTTGATTATGCACATAATAGTCCTCTTCCTGTTTACCATGTATAAGTGATGCATATACTTTCTTAAAATCTTTATCTTCTGCATACTGTTCAATATAACTTTCATGTGTTAATGAACTATTTTGAAGAATGATTGAAGCATTCATAGGTGGCCTTGATAACATGTCTGCTACTTTATTATGAATTCCCTTTTTGTACTTAATGATGAGATGAAACTGTTGTAAGAATCCCATCCATCTTAAATGCGTACTTTGTTGTATTTTAGTTTGAGATTGTAAATATTGAAGTGGCTGAGGATCAGTATGTATGACTGTCTCTTTTCCCATGATATAATGTTTCCACTTCTTCACACTCTGTACTAAAGCATACAATTCTTTGTCATAGGTCGGATAGTTACTTACCATAGTAGAGAATGTTTCTGAATGGTAACAGATTGGCTTCCTTCCTTGCATCAAAACTGCTCCCATGGCAAACCCGCTGGCATCGGTTTCGATCTCAAATGGCTGCTGCAAATCTGGCAATGTCAGAACTGGTGCTGTGCTAATCTTTTCCTTCAAAGTGTCGAAGGCTCTCTGATGCTTTCCTCCCCACTGGAAAATTTCTTTAATGCTTGTCAACGCATGTAATGGAGCAGAAATGGAAGAAAACCCAGAAATGAATTTCCTTCAATACTGAACCGCACCCATAAAACTTCTGATTTCAGTAATGGTGTTAGGTCGTGGCTAGTTTACAATGACAGCAACCTTGGCTGGGTCCACTCGCAGGTGGCCTCCACCAATAATATGGCCTATATATACTAACGAAGTTTTAGCAAATTCACATTTAGACATTTTTACATAAAGCTTTTCCTTTCTCAGTACATCTAAAATTTTCTTCACATGTACAACATGCTCTTCCCAAGTTTTACTAAACACAAGGATATCATCCAAGTATACAATTACAAAATCATCAATGAATGAACGAAAGACATCATTCATGACCCGCATGAAAGTAGCCGGTGCGTTACAGAGCCCAAAAGGCATCACAAGCCATTCATACAAACCCTGTTTCGTTTTAAAAGCTATTTTCCAAGCATCATGCCCAGCAACACGGATTTGATGATACCCACTACGCAGATCCAATTTTGTAAAATAAGTTGCATGTTTCAACTGATTAATCAAATCATCAATGCGAGGAAGAGGATACCTGTTTTTAATGGTGATTTTGTTAAGGGCTCTGTAGTCGATACACATCCTCCACGACCCATCCTTCTCTGGAACCAAGACTATAGGAGAGCCACAAGGAGAAGTGCTGGGCCGGATGACCCCCTTCTCAATCAGCTCCTGAACCTGCTTCTTGATTTCCTTGTTCTGC
>LPNX010136783.1:984402-1016735 GCA_001517045.1 Pseudotsuga menziesii
ATTCTATCTTTATCATTTTGCTTAGAAGTAGATGGCAGACTTGTACTTGCACTAGAACTGGATTGTGCATCAATGGGAAGTGAGATACTTTTATCCTTACCTTGGATTCCGACAGCTGTAACCTTTGTTTCATCACCTGAGTCGGATCCCAAGTCTTGAATAACTGCTGCAGTAGCTTTTGCTTTTCCTTTGTATTTGTTTCCTCCATACTTATTTGGCCTTAACTCCGGATGAAGTTTCCAACACTTAGAGACATCATGTCCCTTCTGACAATGCGAACACATCGGCTTTTCACCCTCTTTCTTAACAGTAGCCATCTTCTTTTTCCCCTTATCTTTACCTTTCGATTTGCTGTCAAATTTAAATGAATTCTTCCCAAAAGTATCATTAGCATGCTTGCACCTGGCTTCTAAATGTGTAGCTTGAACACACACATCATCCAAATTACTGGGGTTAAACATCAACAAAGTATGTTTCAAATAAGAATGCATGCCACCAATGTACTTAAGAAGAGTTTCCTATGTATCTAACGAAACATTCAATGCAATAGACTTCTTTCTGAATTCATGAGTATAATCTTGAATGCTTTGTCCTTTAGCTTGTCTAAACATTTGCCAACCCATGGTTAATTGTTGAATATGGCCTAAAGGATAAAATTGTTTCCTTAATACTTCAATGAATTCATTCCAAACTGAAATAATTTTACCATTCTTTCGAAGATATTAATGAATCTTTCTCTCCCACCAAGTAAGAGCCATTCCACTCATCCTCAAAGTGGCCAATTGAATCCTGGAAGGGTCATCATTAATGCCCTACACCCTGCAATATACTTCAAGCTGCTTGATCCAATTGTCTAATTTTTCAGCATCTACATCTCCATTATAAATAGGTAATTCAAATTTTACATCCAATTTGAAATAAGGCATATTAGGACTTGCATTATTTGAATGAGAAGTATGAGAAGAAGAGAAATTATGATTAGTGTCAGGAGGATCACCATCACCTCCTACTCCTTTACCCTTTTCTTCCTTTTCCACTTCTACATCTCTGGATGAAGATCTTTCTTCTTTCTTCTTCGTTTCTGCTTGCTCATCGAGTAGAATTTCCATCATGGCTTTCATGCTCATAAAAGCCTCCAGAAACTCAGTTTCAGAAATAACAGGTTTTTCCCGTTTAGTATGTCCTTCTTCTTCCCCTCGTGGAGAAGACATGGTTCTTGAGAATGTTCTCTTGGAGCCAATCTCAGGATCTCCTTCAGCTAATTCTCCTTCACCGCGCTTTAACCTAAGCCTAGTAACCATTCACAAACTTGCACAATAGTCAACCTGCTCTGATACCAAAATATGATCCGTAGGACCTCAACTTGAGTGCATTAAAAGGTTGTTGTAAAAGAATGTGTGCAACAGGTTAATTAACGGAACAGCATTAACAGAAATTAAATGCTCAGAACAGGAATGAAAACCACAACAATGATAGACAGATACAAGGAAGAAAACAAAGAAACAGAGTCACAAACAGAAGTTGATAACGGAGTTCACCCCCTCCACTGGGCTACGTCTCCGGGTCCCTCTCCAATGGGTACCGATCCAATTAATCTCTTAAAATGGTACAAAATGGTTCTGGAACAACTTCAGCAACTGTAAAACAGAATGTTGTACAAAGTCCTTAAGACATTTCTCTGGAAATTACAATCAGCCTTCGTAGGGCAAAGAAAGCCAAAGTATGACAAAGAATGTCGACTTCCACAATAACAGCACCGGAACCTTTTACAGCAAACTCTCCAAGCTTCTATAACTGAGAAAACGATGTACTGCGCTCTCAACAAACTGAGTCCCCCTTCTGGTCACCAGCTTCCTCTATTTAAGCCTCATAAGTAACGGATTTTTCTCCTTCTTTCACATAGCTGTTACCTTATGTTCAGACTGAATCATGCCATTCGACCAAATAGCGGCCCAAGCGTTTGACGTTTCCTATCCTCGACAGGCTATTCATCTCCTTATCAACGTTACAATCATATGGTAAAAACTGAACCAAAGAACCAAAAACGTTGCCAATGCATCTGTTCCATTCCCTGAAACACGGAATCAAGACTGTGTACCAAACTGCAAAACCGTTTTGAAACGTCCCCGCGTGAACGCATTTTGAATCAGAAGCTTTAGTCATCTGCTCTTCCGCCGTTGCGGAAGAGTGATACGCAACGGGCTCCAATATTTTACTCCGATGATCTCTATCTCAATCGGCTGTCATTTGGTTTTCGAGTCGGAAGTATTGTTACTTTGGTTTCTGCAGTTGCGGACGGCAGATGGCAAAGTCTCCCAATTTTTGCCTTGACTTTTCAAACCTCGCGTCGTTGTTTGCGCCGCTCCGTAAGTCTTGGGATTCTGCCATTGCAGCTGCCAAAAGCATTATTCTTCTGATCAAGATTGTGCCCATCGTTGCGGACTACGATATCCTTTATCTATCCATCGTTGCGGCTCCCGTTCCGCTATCGCTCCAATGTTGATGAAGGAAGAAGCTCTTGTGAGCTCCGACGTTGCGGAAGGAAAAATCTCTTGTGAGCTCCAACGTTGTGAAAAGAAAAAGCTCTTGTGAGCTCCGACGTTGCGGAAGGAAGAAGCTCTTTCAACCTCCGATCCTTATATTTTTCGTCGTCCGATTTTTTTTCACCCGCCGCTTCTTTGAACCATTAACTGCGCGACCTTTTCACAACTGTTAAGGGAAATTTCGCCGAGCTACGCGGTATGGTTATGCCTCACCGTTAGACTAACTGTGCAATGGACATTATAACCACCGGATGTTTTGACTGGACCATGCACAAAACGTCGCAGGTGTTACCATTTAACCATTGTACCATATTGGATCTTTAAAGAGGAATAATCTGCCGGATCTGAAACGATACCGATTATATAAGAGGAACAACACTGGCCAGTGACTGTATCATCACTAGTTGAATTTTGTGTCCCCGCGTTTATGTAGAATTAGGAAAAATAACTAATTTGTTTAAAATTTGTTACATAACGATCTTAATTTCAAATATATATATAAAAGAGCACTAAGATGTGGATTTTGGCAAGCTGGATGTGGTTCAACACTTATGGGAGTTAACTCGGTAGAAAAGGAAGACCGTGAAAAATGAAAATATGCAACAGTCCTAGAGAAATAGCCTTCCCTTAGCCTTCCCTGGAAAAAAACATGGATCTAAAAATCGACAACCTTAAGCGCACCTACTAGCACGCAAAGAAAAAATATTTCAGAAGCTACACGAAGTGTGTGAATAAGCTATACTCCACAATGTTTTGGTTTAATGGTGTTACCTACTTAGATTAAAGGATTTCCAAATACCTTTCGTACAAAACCAATAGAACTCAAAGATCCATGGATTACTTTCTCCACAAAGCTAGAGAGAGTGCAATTAGTCCCTAAAATCACAGATTTCCTCTTAGACTTGTCGACCATAGTGTTAGAATATTACACAATACTGAGACGGGGGTGAATCATTATTGATATTTTTACTAATTTAAACCACTTTTAAATATTAATGTTTAACAATCTAAAACATGTAATCAACAAGATGCACAACACATAGAATTTTTATTGTGGAAAACCCAATTTGGAACAACCACAAAATATTTTTATTTACTGCAAAATTTTGTATACAATAAATTGCAATCTACAACTTGCCAGAGACATCAAACCCTAATTTCTCGGCTACAACTGAAGGATGCACCCACACCCTGAATTTTTCAGTTACAACTAACATGATGCTACAACACCCTTTGCAGGCAACAAACTACCCTAGCTCTACCCTACCACCCTGTTTAATGTAGAAAAACTTCGAGTCTTCAGGCTTCTGGTGGAACCTCACTGTGAAAGAAGTTTGAAGAAGGAAGAATAAATTCAGTACAATGATCAAACAATCATGATGAAATTGAACAGTCGAGAGACAAAAATTGGTCAGCATAACATTACTCTCATTATCATTAATTTGTATGTAATACATCCATGATACAAATAAGGAAATTAGAATCCTATAGGAGTGATTCAAATCCCATGACTTGGACTGACTCCAGAGATCAATAACTATGGGAAAATCACCACTAGAAACTCACTAGTGTAACTACGAACAACTAAATAAATTCACAATTAGTTAGTTGACCAAGGTATGCGAGTAAAGGCACCTAACCTCCTTAAATCATTCAAAGTGGCTCTAGACTAACTAAATGTGAACTAATTCATTCCCATCAAAGCATAACTCAACACATACTAGGGTGAACTGATGGTGGGACTCCCATGACTCAGTGTGGGATCCTAAATTATAGGGATTTGTCTCTAGAGCTCCCAAACTCATGCAAACTCGTGCCTCAGGTGGTAGGTGGGCCCCATATTACTTCCCCATGACACTAATGAAGTGGAAACATACTCCTAATATAGGAAATGACATTTAGACTATGGTATTCAAGGGAGGATTATAAGTAATCATAACACCCACCCTTAATCCAAACTTGGGCAACCTGGGACCTAAAAACTAAGACCAAAGGTCACCCATACAATCTAATGCAAAAAAACATAGCTGCTCAATAAACCGAGGAAATGGGGAAAACCTCATAGGAAAAACCCGCCTTCAAAATGAGTGGTAGAGAACTCGATCAAGCTTCACACCAAGATACAAATTTATTCTGAGAAAAAAACTTTGTGAAAAAAATTCAGCAGTCTGCACCTCTATAGAGTAGTAATGTAGTGTGATGGTCCTTGTGTGCAAGCGTCCCTTGGTACAGTGCATGTGAAACTCTCCACCTTATTCCAATCTGATGACAGATAGGAGAATAAATGTGATGCTTTTGCATCCAAACTTGCAACGTCTTTTGAACCTCTATGACAGTATGGAAGAGTTCAACTAAAAATTCCATGCCCTGGGGGCTTACTTGAGCCCATACAATGGATTCCTCGGCTTTCATGTCAAGCGAGATTCATCAATGTACCCCTTAGGATTTTCCATGTAGATTTCTTCTTCCAATTTACCATGTAGAAAGTTGCCTTTGTCTCTTCTTTCTAGAGGAAGAAAGACATGATCTAATGTCTCATTGTTGTTCAATGAATCATATTCCTTATCCATGGTTTCTTGTCTTGGTGGATCATGGCAAGCCACTTTGCAGAATTGTTGATCAAATCTCGCCATCATGTAGCATCTCTCTAGGAGTTTATAGCACCTCTCTGGGATAAGTGGATTTGCATGACATACCGCAAGATTTTGATCTTGAAACTAATATATGGCTCTCCTTTTGTCAAATGAATCTCCATCCATGTTCCTAGCATCCTCAATGAATTTTTTAGGCCATTTAGGCCTAATATTGGGAGTAGGTACTTCATCTTTAATACCAAGACTTGATTCATCTGGGTCCTTTTTTTATTCTGAATATGAAACATCAATGGAAACATCATCATATGCAAAAGATTTAGGTTAAATGAAGTTACCTTCCCTTTTAAATGGTTGCTGAGATTGCATTGGATCTAAGTATGGAAAAAAATGTGAGAACTCATATGCCTTGGAGGAATGGTTAGCAACACCTTTCTCTATTAGCTTCCTAGTAGATATATCTAAGATCTCCACTGAGTCAGGTTCAAATACAACTCGCTTTGGTGAGCCTATATGAGTCATCTAATATACAGACAACGAGTTTGCTGCTAAAGAGGGAACATATTAGAAAATTTTGAACACTCCATGTTCTAATTTTATTTTACCCTTCCCTTCAACTTTCTCGGAATAGAGAGCACCAATTGCTCATCATTCTTGTCAATCCCACACTGCTTGCACTGCATGACCATGGATTTCAATTTGGAGAAGAATTGTTGGATGGTTTCGAAATTCTTGGATTGAGGAGGAATCAACTTGTTCTCAAGAATATGACCTATCAGCTCATCCTGCTTGCCAAAAAATGATTCGATCTTCTTCCATACTTCCTTTGGAGTTTTTAATCCATCTAGGTGGAGGAGTAACTCCATGAAGATATGAATACACATGAAACCAAATGCTTCATATAGTTTGTTAAGATACTTTAACTTCTCAAGAGGTTGTTTGGGTTCGGCCTCCTTACCCATAGTGACCATGTACATACCTTTGTTGCGCAACATAATCTGCATATCAACCCTCCAATCAATATAGTTGAAGGGCGTAAGGATTTTGGGTGTCAAGGCTGTTGAAATATCTATCTTCCAGCTTCAGGAGAAGCACAATTCTTCTGAATTCTTCAATTTGCTTGCAAAAAACACTTCAATTCAAAGGAAAACCAATTCAACCACTCTCTACTTTGACATGTGCACATTATTAGGGTGCTTCACTCCTAGCTAGAATTCCATGGATAAAATCCAGAGGGAGCAAGGAAGAGATACCAAGAATTATGTGGAACCCAGTTGCTTCAAGTGCATCAATGGAAGTTTCTGAGGATTGAAGTTGGCCTGATTACCTGCTTTGATATCATGTTTAATTTAGCAAAGCTTAGGATCTTCAGGCTTTTAGTTGAACCTCACCATGAAAGAAGTTTGAAGAAGGAAGAAGAAATTTGGTACAATGATCAAACAATCATGGTGAAATTGAATAGTCAAGAGACAAAAATTGGTCAACATAAAATTACTCTCATTATCATTAATTGGTATGTAATACATCCATGATAAAAATAAGGAAATTCGAATCCTCTAAGAGAGATTCAAATCCCATGAATTGGAATGAATCCCGATATCACTAACTGTGGGAAAATCACCATTGAAGACTCAGTAGTGTAACTCTAGACAACAAAATCTATTCACAATCATTTAACTGACCAAGGTAGGTGAGAAAAGGTGCCTAACCTCCTTAAATCATGCAAAGTGGCGCTAGGATAACTGAAGATGGACTAATTGATTCCCATTGAAGCATAACTTAACACAAACTAGGGTGAAATGATGGTGGGGATCCCATAGTTCAATGTCAGTTCTTAAATTATAGGGATTGGTCTCTAGATCTACCAAACTCATGTAAACTAGCGCATCAAATTCCTCGTGGAACTAATGAAGTGGCAACATACTCCTAAGCTAGGAAATAACATTTAGACTATGGTGGTCAAGGGAGGATTATAAGTAATCCTAACCCACCCTTATTTTGATTTTTTATGTCTTCTGAAACTTCTACAGAATATGCTTTTGTACATATGCCTTTTCTAGCATTTGTACTGCTTTTGATCTTTATTTTAAAACTATCGAGACACTCTCTTTTAAAATTCGAACTCTGTTTATATATTCATCATATCTTCACATTGAACCATCATGAATCTTTTCACAATTGTGCCTTTTCACAAAAATATATTTAATTAACTCTTCCTACATCAACTGGATTAATTATCCACATAATGCATCTAATATGTTTTACAAAAAATTGATGTAGGTATATCCCATTCTTAATCTGGTGGATTCATCTAGATTCAGTGACCCTTTTATTAAGTCAATCTCTATATTAATGTGGCAAACTTAAAAAGTGGTTAACCAAAATTTGTAAACATTTCACATCCAATATGGTACTTTTCCATGTCAGCATGAGTTCCCAGCGAAATGATTATCAATCGTTAGATCACCACGATTAGACTCTAAGCTGCGCTTAACTAAATCTCACAAAAAATTCACATCTAATCTGAAGTGTTAACCTCTGAGTAACGTAACCCCGTGAAATGACTCGGAATCGTTGGATTAGATTTGGGATGATCAAAAGTGGAATTTTAAAAAGTGGTAAACTGGATTCCATATATATTTAAGGTATTTTTGGGTTAAGATCCATGCATTTTAACACAGGGAAATCATTTTGAAGCATTGGATCACCTTTGATTCAATCTCCACTGTAAACTCTTCCTCCTCTTTTGATATTGCCGGATCCGTTCTAAATCCTGGACATCTTTACGATTCGAAATGGTTCTCAACCATCGATGTTTTCTTCAATATATCTGGACCATTCAATATATATCATTGTAACTATGTCAAGGTTTCCTTTCAGTGATCAATGACCACCTTACAAATTCATACTTTTACTACTTTCTGGTTTTTTGGTCTGGAGCTGGTGATCTCAACTTTTTCAATGTTGACAACTGAAGGTGTCAACATTTCTCAACACATAGCAAGTCTATGTCAATACTATTATTGTCAAAATCACATCTTTGACATCAATTTCAACTTATTACCCAACATTATCCCCCTGCTACATTGATGGAAACATCTAAAAACATTCTCCCCCTATGACACCAATGACAAAGGGTAACCTATACTTCCTGAGTTTGGTTTAAAAAAAATGTTTCCTATCTTTGCAAGAAAAGATAACCCATTTAAATCTTAATCCTCATTTTTTAAAATATATGTTGGTTGATCTTCGTCTACTCTCTTTGATCTTTTAAAATGGATATTGGATGATACTCATTTATACTTTTACCAATTGTTTATTTTTCATAATCTATATAAACTTTGTTCGGTTACTTCTTAGAATTTTAAATTAACCATTTGTGTAGACTCAAAATATGAAAAAAAAGACAAATCATTTTCTTATATATTTGTAACAATATTGATACTATTTTGTTAATGGAATTTTCTTAGATGATAAAGCGTTCCCTTAGTCTTCTCTTTTACAACTCCCCGTGTCAATATGTCTTCCCTTGTCCTCATTCCTTTCCCTTTTATTTATTGTAAGGAGATTACTTCAGCCTTTTCCTAAGATGTTCAAATGCTTTTTTACGCATCAAATTATGAAAATGTCTGCTATTTTCTCTTTAGTCGCCCACATATTATAGCTTGACAACTTTTTGTGATACCCAATCTCTTAGAAAATTGTATTTTATTGGAATATGTTTTGTCCTATAATGCATGACATGATTTTTGGATATATTTATGGCACTTGTATTGCCACGATTTATTACAACTAGATAATCATATTTCACATGTAAATCTTATAATGTATGTTTCATCCATATGACTTGAGTACAACATGATGCAACATCAATTTATTCAGACTCTGCCGTAAATAGTGAAATAGAGGTTTGTTTTTTGCTCATCCATGGCACAGAACAATCTCCTAAAAGGAATATTTCTCCACTTGTGCTTTTTCAGTCATTAACACTTCCATCCCAATCAATATCAGTGTATGTAGTTAGTGTAAAATATTATCATTTATGATACCACAATCCAAAGTCCATGGTTCTTCTCAAATATCTGAGAATTCTTTTGGCTGCAATTACATGTGTTTATTTTGGAGCAGGTTGAAATACTGCCACTACTCCTACAAGTTGTATCACATCTGCTCTTGTGGTCGTAAGATACAATAGGCTTCCAATCATTGACCTATACATAGTATGATCAACATCTAATGACTCATCATCCTTAGTCAATTTGCATCCAGTGACCATTGGATTACTAACAGGTTTACAGTCCTCCATTTTAAAATTCTTCAACATTTATTTGATATACTTAGTTTGAGACATAAAAATTCATTTGTCTAATTGTGACACTTGCAATCATAGGAAGCATATCAATTCTCCAAGCATTGACATTTTGAATTGTTTATGCATTGTTGTAGCAAACTATTTACTCGGTAATTTAGAGTACTTTCAAAGATAATATCATCCACATATACTACAACAATTGTCATGTTTTGATCTTCTGTTTTTATATACATATTACTGTCAGTGATTCCTCTTTTGTAACCTTGTTGTTGTAGATATTCATCAAGTCTGGAAAACCATGCTCTAGGGGCTTGTTTAAGACCATATAATTCTTTCTTGGGTTTACAAACATAATCTTGTTAATCTCATAGGATGAATCCATTACGTTGCTCTATATAGACTTATTCCTTTATATTTCCATTAAGTACCGTTATTTTTACATCCATCTCATATACCTTGAAATTCTTATAACTTGCAAATGCTAGAAACAACCTTATTGCTTCTATTCTGACCACTAGGGAAAATGTCTCTTCAAAATCAACACCTTCCACTTGAGCATACCCTTTACATATTAGTATTGCTTTATTTCTGAGTATTTGTCCATTTTCATCAAGTTTCTTTTTGAAGATCCATTTTGTACCAATTACATTTTTTGTCTTTGGTCTTGGAACTAGTTACTAGGTCTAATCTTTCTCTATTTGGTCCAGTTCTTGATTCATGGTTTTAATCTAATTTTTATCTCTACTGGATTCTACAATTGTTTTAGGATCAATGAGTGATAACAATGATTGTTTTGAATCCATTCTTAATTTTCTTCTATTTTGAGTTGCGACATCTTTATCTCCAATTATTAAATTCTCTGGATGGTTTATTTGTCTTATTCTTGATGGAGCTTTTGTTTCTTGCCTGGGTGATTCTTCATTTTCTTCCTGAATGAGTTCTTCTTCTTCTTCTTCTACTTCATTTTGAATCCCTTCCATTGCAATTTCTCCATCATCTTCATTTCTTAGTCTTTCATTATTTCGTGGGCTATTTTGAGGACTATTCCTTTTTAGGTCATCCATTTTTACATTATCACTTTACATAATTTTATTTAGATTTAGATTTAGATTGTATCACCTGTATGCCTTTTTGTTGGATGAGTAACCAAGGAATATTCCTTCATCATAGCTAGAGTCAAATTTTCCTAGATTATCACCATCTCTTCTTATATAACACTTACTTCCAAACGCTTTGAAATGTTTAACAGAAGTTGGCTTGACAAACCATAATTCATATGGTGTTTTTCATTGTTGACTCTAATTTGTGCTCCGTTTAGTATATATATTGCTTCTCTCCAATAGATATCTGAAATTTTGGCGTCATTCAACATGGTTCCAGCTGCCTCTTGCGGCAATTCTATTTTTCCTTTTTGCAACACCATTTTGTTGAGGAGTCCTTGAAGATGAAAAATTTATTTTAATCCCATTATATTCACTGAAGGTTTTGAAATCATTTGAGGTGAAATTCCCTCCATTGTCTGATCTTAGAGTTTTGATTTTTAGTTCAGTCTCATTTTCAACATGTGCTTTGAATATTTTGAATTTTTTAAATGCTTAGGATTTTTCCTTAAGAAAGAATACCCAAGTCATTGTTGTGAAGTCATCAATGAATAACATGAAATAGTAATCTATTTGTATACTCTTAGTCCTAGTTGGAAAACATAAATCAAAATGAATCAATTCTAGTGGTCTTGAGGTGGAGCACTCAGTTTTGAAACTAACCTTTGCCTGCTTCCCATGTTGATAGTGCCTACAAACATTATTTGGAGGTTTTGAAATTTTGGGTAAGTCTCTTACAGTTTCTTTTATGCTTACTTTTATTAAGTTGTCAAAGTTCATGTGTCCCAGTCTTCTATGCCACAACCATCTCTCATCTACTTAACTCATATAACATTTTGCTTCTCTTATGTTCAACGTGTAAACATCGTTTGGTGTTCTTGTTGCAATACCAACTAATTTCCCTGAATCCTTTTTTTTCGCACTTTTGGGAATCATAAGTTAGTATATGTCCTTGATCACATGTTTCACTTACACTAAGTAAATTAGGCTTCAATTTTTTGACTAAACGCACATTTTCTGCCTTAGTATTTTTGTTCCCTAAACTAATAGTACCTTTTCCAAGTATTTTGGAAGATGCATTATCTCCAAAAATAACATTTTCCCCTTTATTTTTCATCTTGAGAAACTTATTTATGTCTCTTGTCATGTGTTTTGAAAATCCATTGTCAACATACCATTTTTCTTCCTCTTCTTTGGCACAAAAGACTATTTTGCATTCTTCCTTCTTGTTTTATGCTTGTTTTGATTTCCATACTTTCTGTTGTTTTATGATTTGACTGTTTGGAATATTGGTTTTTGAAAATTTACTATCATTATTTTAATCATTGAGACTTCTAAAGGAGAAAAGGAGTTATAGTTTCTATTTTTCATAATGTGTCTAACCATATTATTTTTGAGGTTGTGGTATTTTTTTTTTTTTTTATAGGATCTACAGTCTACAACTTTATGTCCAAAATTACTACAACAGAAACAATAACCGAGAAATATATTTTGGTACCTTTTTGGTAGGGCTCTTCTTGAAGTTACATTTTTATTGAATTCATCTCTTTTGGAGAAGGCATAGATATCTGTTGATTTTGGACCTTATTCTCTTTCTTGAGGGTTCTTTGAAGAGTAACTGCATATGTTTTTGGTATTTCATCAACTTTCTTTTGTTCATACCCAAGTCTTGTCTTGTTGCTAGTTGATCTTTGATTATTAATAATTTCATCCATATGTTAGAGTTGTTCTTCATCCTTGAAAGATTAGTTCCTTCCTCAAGTTTCTCTTTCAGTGAAGAGAATTCAATCTCTAGTTTCTCACAGTTTTTCTGCTTTTCCTTTAGTTTTTGTTCCAAGACTTTTTCTGATCTTTTGGTCTCTTGGAGTCGGGAATTCAGATCAGCAATGGTTTGCGCTACTTCCTTTAAGTAGTTGGAAACTTTGTCATCTCTTGATTTTTTGGCCTCTTCATATTTTGATAGTTGTCCCCTCAATACTTTATACTTCTTTTTATATTTGCTTAGTTCTTCAAGAGCACTAATGATTTTCTTCTTCATCTAACTCTTTCGAATTATTTTCTTTTGATACATGTTTTTGTTTCTTTGTTTATTTGTTTCTTTTGAGGCCTTAAATGTTGCTTCCTTCATTGATGATTTGTATTGCCCCGTTCTCATCTCATAGGAAGTAAAGATCCGATGTAGTTCATCCACTATCAGAAAATCAAGATCATGTCGATCTTCAACAATAGACACTTTTGATTCATACCTCATTGGCAGGGTTCTTAGAAATTTTTGAATGATTTCCTTCTCATCTATTTCTCCTCCCAGACCTCTAATATAACATTGATAATTTCATCTACTCTTAGAAGATAATTTGCAGTATTTTTTTCTTCTTTCATCTTCATACTTTCAAACTTCCCTTTGTATGTTTGAAGTTTTGATTGTTTTCCTTTGGTATCTCCTTCATAGATAGTTTTTAATTTATCCCAAGCCTCTTTGGATGTGTTACATTGCATGAATTTAAAAAACATTTCATTTTCTAATCCATTCAAAATTGCATTTAAGGATTTTTTCATTGGATTCGTATCGATCTTTTCCATATTTATCAGTAGGTAGGTTGTCTGGTATTTTATACCCTTTTTCAACAGAATTCCAAATTCTACACCAAAGAGACATTAGATGACATTTCATTCTTACACTCCATAATTCATAATCATCTCCTGTAAATAATGGAGCTCTATTGGAAGTTAGCCCTTCTTGAGGATCCATTGTGTTTTTTATTAAGATATTCCTTCCATTGTTTTAGAATGTAATGAAGAACCTATCTCTGATACCAATTCTTAGAATATTTCACAATATTGAGAGGGGGTGAATTAGTATTGATATTTTTAAAAATTTAAACCACTTTTAAAGATTAATCTTTAATAATCTAAAACATGTAATCAACAATATGCACCATACGCATAACTTTATCATGGAAAACCCAATTGGGAACAACCACAAAATCTTTCTATTGACTACAATTTTTTATTTACAATAATTTGCAAGCTACAACTTGTTAGAGACATCGATCCCCAATTTCTCAACTACAACTAAAGGATGCACCCACGCCTTGACTTTGTCCTCTACAAATGACAGGATGCTACACCACCCTTTGCACGCTACAAACTGCCCTAGCTCCACCCTACAACCCTTATTTTGATTTTTTAGGTCTTCCAAAATTTCTATACTCCCCTGCTTGTTCCAAAAAAAAACTCATATTCTCAAGGCATGATTTTTTCTTCAATTTGTCCATAACCTGTAACTTCACCCAAATTTCTCCAAAATCACAAATTCTTCCCCACTGCTCTCTGAATTTAACCTATTCATTCATACATTCATTCAATAAGCTATTTATCGTTTTGATTTCAATGATGGAGTGATTATTTATTATTTTCCAATATTATTCCCATATAATTATTGTCATACCCTTTTGGTGCAACCTGTAATTATGCCTATAAAATTCAACTTCGACCCATACAATCCCAACGTTGTAGTATTGGCTTTGATACCAAACTGTCATGAACCCTGTGACCTCATAATGCCCAATGTGCTATGATACATTCTTAATTTTAACCCAGAAACACTGATGTTACCTTGTTACATTTTTATGTTGGTTTAATTGGGGTTTACGTGGTATTAAGAATGTATTTGACAACATATCTAATTTAAACATGTAAGAAAATAATGCCACCTTAATTTTTACAATGCAATATCACAGATGAAAGTAAATTGATGCAATTTAATAAATCCTTCAACAATAATTATACTAAACACATTTCATACACAAAATAATACTTATATGGAAAATAAGTCGACTGTCTGCAGACCAAGGACGTTCCACCTAATAATAGGCTTTGTTAATCCAAATATTACTTTGGTAGTCCACCCTCGAGCTAGGACTTTCAACACACCAGAAGGTGTTTGTTTATCTAGAAATAGCTATCCCTTATCCAAGGAACGGGGCTCCCTTCTCTGAGGTAACAATACCTCAGGCTCCCTTCTTTGAGCTAGTAGTACCTTGAATTTGTTACCCCAATTCCTTTCCAGGGCTCTAAGGAGTTCTATTGTTTTCTCTATCTAGTTCTCTATGTGTAGCAGGGTGATGGTGGTACAATGATGGTAGTACGGATGACAGTATGGATGGAAATACAAATGGAAGAGGTTCACCTCCTGGTAGTTAAGGTCTGTAGCAAAAATGGCTATCTCTAGCATGAAGGAAGTGAAGTAGAATGATGGTTGACTCTCTCTATTTATATGCAACGTTGAGGATAGCCAAGTATCACGAAAGGTGATAAGAAATAACCACTTGGAATTCAAGAAAATGGACACTTTTCCTTCTCCAAAGGCAGTGGACAAGTGGCATGTATGGGTTGGGTACCTTTTTCCTTCTAATCCTTGGCTTGGGACAATCTCTCTCCTCCTTGTGGAAATATAGTCCCCAATCTCTTATTTTGTCCTTTGGTCTGCAGTAGTCTTGGACTTTGTATTAAAGAGAAAAAGTTTACAATTTACATAAGTTGGTCATTCTAGATCATATATTCAGCTTGTATCCCTTTCAACAATATTTATATCTTTTTACAAACTGGGGTAAAAAACGAGGTGTTACAACACATGTGCACCCATACCTAAGAGATGAGCATTGGTGCACCCACATCAATGTGAAGGACCTATGTTAGTGCTCTACGATCAAAGAGGAGCACTAGTGCACCCAAACCAAAGTGAAGCATTGATGTCAATGTTGCAGGATTGAAAAGAGCATGGATGCTACAATGATTGAATATAAGACTTGTTATATCAAATAAAAAATCAATTATTTTTTTATTAAAAATATTTCTAATTAATAATTATAAATAGTTTTAGTCACCTTTACAATTAATTTGTTTTTTATATAATAACTTTCATATTTGCTTGCCCGCACTGGTGTGGATCATTGGCAGTTCACTTGTTATGAAGTCACATGTTGTAATTGGAGGTCACAAGTTCAAATCACACCTGACTTTACCCGTGTTCCATTCTTGCGGGGTGTGTGGGGTACCTAGGGGTATAGTGGTAGTAGGATTGGATCCCTGGACCCCGTGTCACATGAGTGCCATCCTAGTCTCCAGTTGTCGATTCCCCTAGCAAAAATAAAAAGTCATGTTTGCTTAATATTTATCATTTGAATTTAATTTAAAAATACATACATGATTATTGTCAAGTCTCACTAGCGCGATTGGTTCCGAGGGATTCGAACTGGGATAAAAAATGAGGTGTTACAACACCTATGCACCCATACCTAAGAGATGAGCATTGGTGCACCCACATCAATGTGAAGGACCTATGTTAGTGCTCTAAGATCAATGAGGAGCACTAGTTCACCCAAACCAAAGTGAAGCATTGATGTCAACATTGCAGGATTGAAAAGAGCATGGATGCTACAATGATTGGATTATATCAAATCAAAAATAAAAAAAAAATTATCAAAAAATATATGTAATTAATAGTTTGTAAATATTTTTAGTCACCTTTACAATTAGATTTATTTGTATATAATAACTTTCATATTTGCTTAGTATTTATCAATTGAATTTAATTAATAAATACATTATTATTGTTAAGTCTCACTAGCACGATTGGTTCTGAGGGATTTCATTTGTTGAGCAATCCCTGGTTCGAAAACTATGTGTTAATGGGAGGATACACCTAAAATCCAACCATGCTAAGGGCCGGTGCGGTCCAGGCTAGGTGCGATCCCCGGGTGATTTTGATGGATTGGATGCCCCTGGGTCGTAGTTTCTCAGACCATAGGATAAGCCTGTAGGACATGGGTTTTCTCGCCAACAAAAGAAAAAAGTACATGATTATTAAAACATAGTGATGGAAACACTTTTATTTTAAATATTTCATCTATTTTTTTATCATTTTTTATTAATGAATCTTTGATTTACATTTAAAAAAAACTTGAAATTGTTTTTTTAAATACAATTTTGATTATTTCAAATAAAAATTATAGTTGGAAGAATATAAAATAAGACAATAGAAATAAACAAATGAATAATATTATGAAAATGTACAATAACTAATATTGAAATGTTAAGCATTACTATATAGTAATAGTAGTGAAACCACCTATACAAAAACCATTATGAGTGTCAAACCACTCAAGCCACTTAATAAGTGGATTTTTTGTAATTACAAAACTACTCAATTGTTACATGGAAAATGTTTGATGAAAACTCTCAAAAACTACTCATCCACTAGAAGTGATATGCCTAAAATGGAGAATTGATGCTCTCAGACAAAGGAAAAGCACTAGTAGCTTTGGTGCTCCAACACAAAAATGGAGCATTGGTGCTCTTAGACAAAAGGTTAGCACTAGTGGTCCAAGACCCCAAGAATAACACCATGTAAGTCAAGAAACAAAATCACTTCCACATAAAGGGAGGCGAAAACCCTTTTGGACATGTACCCAGTTGCAAAAAAAGGTGCTCATTTCTTTGTCAAGCTTGCCCATAATTTTATATTCATATTTGTTGATGTAAAAATTTAAAACAAATCCACAATTAACCCTCAAATGAATTTAAAAAAAAAACAACTAATAAATAAAGAGCAGTATTAAGAAATAAAAAAATAACATGAAGAAAATTGCTAATGGTGATATGTAGCCATGTTGCACAAAAATATACCCATTGCTTGGTTGAACTTGCCCCTCATTTTCTACCTTGATGTAAATCCCTAAAATAAATACATTATAAACCTGCAAAATATAGACAAAACCCCCACACTTGCAAACAAATATATAACAAAACAAACTAAAAATAAATGGAATAAAATAGAAATAAAATAATAAAGATGGGAAAAATGGTTACTTGGTTGCAATACTCTTTATTTTTCCTTGCATTCATGGCTATTTTTATTTCATTCTCATGTAGAGACACTTCATCTTCCCCTTCTTTCATGTAATATGAAGAAATGAAGCAAGCCTTCACTTTTTACTCTTTTTAAGAGTCGTCTTTAGGTTTTTCCTTCTTATTTTAATAATTTTTTAAAAAATGTGAATTATTGATTGATGTTACAGCATATTATGAGCATTGGTTCTCCAAAACCTCAAAAAACAGCATCGGTGCACCAAACCTCAAAAGGAGCATTGATGTGCATATATCTAAAACATGAGCATTGGTGCACATATATCTCAAAATGAGCACCAGTGTGCCCATACCAAAACATGAGCATCAATGTCCTAATGACAAAATATGAGCATCAATGCACCCATACCAAAATATGAGCATTGGTGTATCATTATCAAATAAGAGAAGAATTTTTTTAGGGGATATTAGCTCTCTAGTGCATGTTAATATCAAAGCATCGATGCGCCTATATCAATGTAGAACACCAATGCATCTTGGAAAAAATGGAGCACCCATGTATTTTCAACATGTTGTTTCTCTGGTGCACTTGTAGCCAAGGAACATGAGTATGCTTGATACGAAAACGCACCGGTGCACCATAATGGTTTAGATGCACTGACAAAAAAAATCAAAATCCTCTGGTCGCTTGACTCCGCTACAACCTCTAGTACTATAAACAAAGAAGGGGGAATTTTTTAGGAGAGGTTCCACTCCACTAGAAGGTGTTTTCCTTGTAGTGAACATTATTCCACCACCCATCCATATGTGACACCACAATGATATCCTATTTTGAGTATTCTCTAATATCCAATTCCATTCATATTACACACCAAACTTCCAAGATAGCATACAATTAGAAAGAGAGAGTACCCTAATGCCTTGAGAATGCAATGAAGAGATGAATAAGAAGAGTATTCAAGGGGGGGACCTCCTTTTACAATGTATCAAATGCACAAGAAAATATGAGATGCTCCTAAAACTAGGTCTCCTTGGTATACATATAGGGGACAAAGGGTACACTTAGAATTAAGGTCCTAGCTAACGAATAAAGGAGATACCAATATAATAATAGAAATATAATGTCACAATTATAGGAATTAACATTCCACTCTCCTTGAAACAATTTTTGTTTGATTAAATATGGATGTTTATGCATGAAAAACTCATCTTCCCATGTTTCCTCTTTTATTATCAAGCTATGAACCAAATCCTTAGATATAATATTATAACAAAGTACACACCATGTACAATGATGTAAATGTGTAGCACAACTCCATGAAGAATAGGATAACGTCCTCTAAATACCCCTATACATTCATACATCCAATCAACATACACAATGAACCTTCCCTTTTGTGAACCGTCACCACTGGTGCAAAGAAAACACTTTCGTTAGGTTGAATGATTCCTACATCTAACATTTTTTTACCCGTATTCTCAATCTCACTCTTTTTTCACATGCGTACTTGTAGGGTTTTATGTTAGGTGGTACACTTCTTAGTTTCCAGTGATTAGTATGGTCATGATATTGAGTAGGTGGAATACCTTTAGGCATCTCTTTAAATACATTGGAATAAGACAATAACTCAGTAGAGATCCATTGGAATATTAGAGGGTATAGATGCTTGAACATATATCAATCACAATTGTGCAAGTACATGATGGTGTCCCTTTTTAGTAATTTTGTCATGCTATTAGAATTTATCACTTTGAAGGGTTTCCTTGGAATACGTCTAAGTTCAATTTCCATTCCTTCATAGGAGAATCTCATGAAAAATTATTGGAAATTAAGAGTCATTGTTCCCAATGATTGTAGACATTGGACCCATAGTACAACATCAACACCAAAAAAGTGGATTTCAATCATTGGTTTATCCAATAAATACTCCCCTATTGTAAGCTTAATACTATGGCACTTCTCTAAACAATTTATGGTACCTCCATCTGCAATCACTACTTGAAATTATGGTGCTTGATATATAAAGCAATTGAGAAGATTCGTTAATTTGTGATTAATAAAGTTATGGGTACCACCTGAATCAATAAACATTGTTACTTTTTTTATTGTATATCCTTCTATCTCGAAAGTTTGAGGAGTTATGATGTCAACTAATGCAGGTAATATATGGTTGGAGCAATATCTTCTATATCTACCTCTTCATAGTGTTCTTGTTCTATATCTTATTCATATTCACAATCTATGTAGAATACTTTTTCTCGTTCCACTTATGCCCCTTAATATACTTACTATCACAATTGAAACATAGTCTCTTTACTCTTCTTTCCTTCACTTTCTAAGGAATCAACCTTGTAGGATGAGTGAGGTTGGGGTGAGAAACATTTCCATATCTATAAGTGTTAGTAGCAACCCTTCTAGTGGCCATATTTTTACTTTCAAATTACCTTGCCATACTAAAAGCATTCTCTAATAATTATTAGGTTAAAAGAGATGTACCCGATGTTGAATAATCTCCTTTAAAGTTCCCATAAAAATATCCAACAAATTATCCTTTGGAATGTTCTTCACCATAAGATTCAACTTTTGAAATTGTTTAATGTGCTCTATAACTGGACCATTTTGCTTAATATTTATCAATTGGATAAAGAAGGTGTTGCTCGTAACATCACCATAATGTGTTACCAATTCATCCATAAATATAGGCCAAGAGATAATATAGACCTTTTTACAGTCACAAATCCATTGGTACCATGCAAATTAATCAGGTCCTAAATACAAGGATGCAATAGCTACCTTTTGTAAAGTTGTAACTTGATGTAAATCAAATAATTTATCCATTTGGAATATCCATGCTATTGGATCATTTCCATCAAACTTTATAATATCAATCTTAGGAATGAAGTAATTCCTTGGTCCCAAGTTGAACCCAAGATGATGTGGATTTAGGAGTGATGAACAATCAAGTGTTGGGGACTCAAACCTCTTGTTCTCTAAGTGTTTTTCAATTTTCTCAATATGTGATTAGGACAAGGCCCTTTTTTCTTCTTATCTTCTTCTTTAGGAGACAAATAATGAGTAAATAAATGTCTCATCTCATTCACAATTACCCCCTTCGTGACTTTGAGATCCTCTTTACTGGAAATCTTTTCGACATCCTCTATATTAGCCATCTTTTTGAGATTCTCTTTACTAGTCACATTTTTCAACTCACATTCTATATCATTTTTTGTGTTTACCAATTGAACATGTTTCACTAAGATATCATTTAATTTCTTAAATTTTTCCTCCAAATAGATAATTGGTTACACATTTCTTCATTTTTATTCACAATCCATGGTTGAGCTCTCTAAGGGTTTAATTCATGTATTTTTTTTGTAGAACCCCTTTCAATAAGAACCCAAAATAATATTCACCTATAATCCTCTTCTATTTCCTCTTTATCACACCTTTTGAATCACTGAAAACACTATTCCACTCAAAATTTATGCAAGTTTCAAGTTAACATACCTTTAGAAATGTTGGTTTGTAGGTTGTCTTGATAGTCAATCTTGATCCTAAATTATCTCTAGAATTTAGGCCCCTCTAAGCCCGAAACTTCATCTTGTATTATCCATGTATACCTTCTCTGCAATGTCATAGGTTCGATCAAGTTTTGATGTGCAAAGAGAAAGCTATGGTAACCTTCCCAAAACTTGTTGTTTCTGTCTTTTTCAAGACAAAAAATTTGTATGGACTAACACATACCTAACTTTCTTGTTATGATTCATTTTTTCTTACCACAACATTATGGTCCATCTTCCTTATTATGCAATAGTTGGAACACAATTTGGATCTCTAAAGCTTTATATATACTAATTGTGAGAAATTCGAACCAACAAGTAATTAATTCAAACCACAGGAGAATCTAGGAGTGTTAGTGAGGTTCACAAATCTAATTTGGGTGCAAAATTCAGCAAAAACCATCAAATTACAAATAGATTACACACAATGATAGTTGGAAACAAGATAATTTTGGACTGTATAACTATGAAATTGTTATTAATAGGTTTATAAATACATCATAAGAGTTTCAAATGGCTTTGGAAGCCAATTGTGAGCAAATAACCCAAAATTGCCAAATTGGCATCAACCCCCCTAGGTGGGCCAATCATGTCCCATATCTCTCCAAATGGCCATGAATTGATGAAGTGGCATGGCTGATATGTTGTGGGTCAATAATTACACCTTGGACGGCGTGGGTGTGGAAAATTGGATGGTTTAGAGTCTCAATGCAACATTAATTGCACCAAATCAAGCCAAATTTGAGCAAAATCCCACTCTAGCGCGCCAAGTCAACTTGCCTGTCCACATACAATGAATGGCAGAGAACTAGAAATGATGGTTGTGCATATGTGTCTAGTTTACTAGGCTGGAGTACCCATGTGGGTCATAAAACCTCAACTTGACATGGTATATGTCCACCTAAGCACCCCTAGCCCACCTCATAGTGTATTAAAGCTTAAAAAGCAATAAAATTGACAAATTAGTGTAACTAAGGTACTAATGATGGTTATTGTTCTAACACCCTCCCTTAATCCAACAACTAAGTATGCTCACAAAATGATGAAGGCCTTGACAACAATGGCTCAAGTCACCTCAAGTACATAATCAGAAATTACAATTTTTATTTGTCCATGTGAACCGAGGAAAGAAGGAAAACCTCATGGGAAAAACCTTCCCTCAAGAATGGACATGGGGCTGGACCTGCAATAATATAACAGAAAATTACCATCCTTCACTCACCCCAAGCAAATATCTCAGGTAAGTGAAGGTCTTCTCAGTAAAATCCTTGGTAAAAACGTCAGCAGTTTGCTCGGTGGATGGGCAATACTGCAGTGAGATCACCCTGTCATGCACTAAGCCCCGAATGTAATGCGTGTGAATCTCTATGTGCTTTGTCCTCTACCTCTTTACTGGATCAGTAGATATCTTGATGGCACTCTGATTATCCACCCAAATGTTGGTTGGAGAATCAATTGTGACACCAAACTCCCGGAGAATTCCCTGTAACCAAACACACTGTGTTGCAGCATTGATTGCTGCCCTGTATTCGGCCTCTACTGATGAAAGTGAGATGGTGTGTTGTTTCTTACTTGACCAACAAATGGGACCTTCAGAAAACATGAAGAAAAAACCTGATGTTGACTTTCTATCAATTGGATCACCGGCCCAATCTGAGTCAAAAAATCCAGCTAGTTGAAATCAGGAACTAGCTGTGTAGTGCACCCCAAATTTCTTAGTTCCCTGGACATACTGCAGAATTATTTTTGCAACCCTCCAATGGAGATCATGTGTCTGGTGCATATGTCTTGCTACAGCACTCACAGCATAAGAAAAATCAGGTCTTGTATGAGTGAGGTAGAGCAAGCCGCCCACTAGTTTCCTGTAGAGTGTGATATCCACCATTGGGGAATTGCAAAATTCATACATTTTAATACCATAAAGAAAGGGAGACTTGGCTTCCTTACACTCAGCCATATTAAAATTCTTCAGCAGGTATGAAGCATATTGTGGCTGACTCAGCATGATGCCCTTACCATTTTGCTCAATTTCTAAGCCCAAAAATTGCTTTAGCAATCCTAGGTCTGTCATAGCAAATTCACTGTGCAAAGAGTTCTTAATTTGGCCAATTGAATTGGTGCAGCTACCTGTAATAAGAAGATCATCAACATAAAGAACAATGACCTGAAAATCAACATCATTTTGCTGCAAATACACATTAGGCTCTGATTTGCATCTTGCGAAGCCAATTGAAAGCAAGAAAGCATCCATTTTTGCATACCAAGCCCTTGGGGCTTGCTTGAGTCCATACAGTGATTTTTTCAGCCTACATACCAATGAAGGATACTCTTGGAAACCTTCAGGCTGCTGCATATAGATCTCCTCTTTTAGCTCACCATGCAAGAATGCACACTTTACATCCATGTGGTGAACTTCCCAACACTTACTAGCTACTAGTGCAAGAACTAGTCTAATTGAGTCCCTCTTTACAACCGGTGCAAATGTCTCCGTGTAATCAACTCCACGGACCTGAGAATAGCCGTTAGCCACTAATATAGCCTTATGTTTTATATCAGAACCATCAGCATCAAGTTTGGTCCGGAAGACCCATTTACATTTTGTTACCACCTAAGTTGTACTTAGTGGTTTTTTATCAAGTGAGCCTGGTGAACTGGACAAGGATAACTTGTTCGGACTTCTGAAGACCTTCAGTCTTGCTTCTAGGAAGCTGTGTTGTACTATATCACATGTTCATACCCCATGGGGGAATTGTAATAAATGTTCTAGCATGATAGTGTCTGTAAAAGACTCGGTCTCTTAGACTTTATTTGTCAATCCGATTAGCCCGGGGTGTTTTTTCCCTTGGTTATTATTTGTTGAATAAACGACTGATAATTTCTAAGTTTTTCACTCCATACCTCCAAAGTTGGGGTGGTCGGCTTGGCATTCAGGCCTATTGAGGTTATTATAGTCTATGTGTCAATGTATAAACATGCTAGCCATCATGATCGAGTCATATGAACATGTCTAAGTCCCCCTAGGTTTTTTCATTTTTTTCATTTTTTTCATTTTTTTCATTTTTTCAATGTTTTTTATTAAAATTTAATTTTTCCAAAACTTAAGCTATTTTTTAATAGTTTAATTGGAAAAAATTATTTTGTAATAAAAGTGGGCCAAATAATCAGTTTCAGTCATGTAGGTGCTCATTTTCAAGCTAAGAGCACCATGTAAACCCATGGACCCACTATTTCCTGGTTTCGAGTGATTTTCCATCACTCAGGTCACAAAGCCCCAAAAAATCATTTACTAATTATTTTAATTAATAAATTGATGAATAATGGAGCAAATCCAAAATCATCAATCAGTTGATTCTTAGTGGATTTGATTGAAATCAGTCAGATCTGAACCAGATTGACTAGATTTGGAAAATCCTTGACTAAAGGAGGTGATCTGGACAGATCCAGAGTTGAAGTTCAGCATCCTTTATGGGGAATTTCGCCCTCCCTCTCTCCTCCACACGTTTGGGCTCATCTGGATGAGTTTTGGTGGATGCTTCAGTCAATAGGTTGAGGTGTCAGTTAGATCAGCTCTCCGATTGGCAGTTGCACTCAGTGAGACTCATATCTGGCTCAGTTAGACACATATCAGGCATTGATGGACTCTCCTTCAGCTACAGTGGTCTATCTCCTTGGGATTTGCGCCCCCCTGGGCTGGATCTCCTGGTTTATGTATAAATCAAAGCACAAGAAGCCTCTTCCAAGAGTTAGAACTGGGATTGAGGTGTTGTTGCTCTTGCATTGTATTGTTTATTATTCTGGAATAAAGAAGCTTTGGAGGCAGGATCTATGGTGTAATGCTCTTCATGTGTCGATGGTGATTGTCAAATGCTTATGAGGTATAATCTGTGTTATTTATCACTGCTTTTGTTGGTTAATTGTTGGCCTTGAAGGAGAGAGCTCCCTCCTGTTAGGGTAAGAGTTTATTCTAGTTTGATTTATGCTCATATTGTTGCTTGTTTCATATCTATTGGAGTTGTATGTATTTTAAGTTTAATTGCATGCTTTCCAATTGTCTCTTCCAGCAGCACCTATGTTTTAACCATATATTTGTGCAAGGATTTCTAAGTTGCAGGTGATATCGCTTGTAGAAGAGGTTGAGCTGGTTTGCATCTTCCTCATCTTCAAGATCTTCTAAATGACATAGTCCCTCGGTGTTCCACCAAAGCAGACTCCAAAGCCCAACATTCCCAGGCTTCCAACACTCTTTCTCTCTCTTCCTCCTTCAAAATCATAATTTCTCTTCAAATTGGTTACTTTTAAAGAATCTTATTTCTTAGATCTGTCTCACAAAGAAAATTACATATAGCTCTAGTTAGTAAGATCCTTTCTTAAGTTTAGATCTCAGTTCCATTTTGCATATAAAGTCATATTTTAAGAGATCTAGCTGAAATTATCCTCTTTTTTGCAAGCATTTTAAAGAAAATTTGTAGCTTGCTTTTAAGGTAGTTTCCTTTGCTGTACTTTAAAGTTTCATATTCTGCAATAAAAGTGCACATCTCATTGGCTTCCCAAACAGCAAGCCAATATCCCAAGGAAAGCTTGCTTTCCTTGGTTCCTTTTTTTGCAAAACTAGATTACCCCAATTTAACAAATTTTTACTTAGTTTTTTTTTGGTAACTAGTGTGGTGACCCAAAACACTTTTAAAGTGTGTTTGGGCACATTTGATTTTAATTGTTCGCTGTTTTTTAGCAGGTCTAACAAAAAAGAGACGGAGACTCTGCCCAATTTTCGACTCTTGGACGAACCAGAGCTTCCCGGAAGCTTCCCCGACCGCTGTGTTTTAATTCTAGCTTGTTACAAACTTGTTGTAAGCCTTTGGATCCCAGATAACAAGGACCAAAGTGCATCAATTTCAATTTGCTGATATTGTAAATCGCTTCTAATAAAAATAAAAGGTCCTTTCAAATAGCCTCTTTCGAGCCTATTCACCATCCCCCTGGGGGGATTTCCGTCCGTGTTTTTTTTTTGCTTTTTTTTGCAATCTACCATAGTTCTAATCTGCAGGGTAGTATACTTTGATTTATTATCAATTCCATATTCCATATCTAAGGTTTCAAAGTAATTTAATACTTACCCCACGACTTCCCGATTGACCCGAAAGGGGAAAGAGATGCGTGGTAGGACTAATTAGAGAACCAGCATTGTGTATCTTTGTTTTCTTTTTCATTAATTGTTTCATCAGCTATAATAAAATTAACCCCTCCTCGATTCCCCTATTGAGATCCACTTGGATCGAAAGAGGTTCCTGGAGGGTTTTGTTTTTAACAAGAACACCTATCTTAAAATTTACTAAAATTGACAAGACTCCGGTGTGTATGCTCTGCACTTGGCTGCGGTTCATCTGATCAGTCAAGCTGCATCAAAAGCACTTGAGTGACTCAAATAATTAGGATTCACTCTCCCAAATTGACAAACCATCAGGTGAAAATCCAACACCTCGATCAAACCATTACGGTGGCAAAATACCCAAAGGAAGCGAGAACTCCTGAAAAGTGACCTCGGCACGTCAATCTCTGTTACACCTGCGGGTGCATTATGAACAATAGCCTCAGATACTCCATTCAGCCCACATATTCCTTGCGCGTAGCCCCGATGGTTTAGTTTTGGACATACTCCAAGTACTCTCGGGTATATCTGGAGTCCCCCCCCCTTTTTCGCCTAATTTTAATCAACTCATATTTCACATTAACTTAAAACGTACCAAGAGGCAATCGCAAAACATTCACTCCAAGCACATGCAAGTACATTGATTATCTTTTGACTCCATTTTAAGGCACTGGTTATTTTCTTGCTATATATATATATATATATATATAGATATATATATATATATATATATATTGTGTCTCAGCATTGTGTTTTCGTGCGGTCTTTTTGTATCTTGTCATCTATGGTTGTTTATGGTTAAATTTCAAACTCCTAAGTAACTCATTCAGTTTAACATCACCATACTAAATAATTTTTCCTTAGTAACTTAATACGGTCTACCCCCCTTGGCTTCATTAGGAGTTGAGCCTAAACGGAGGGATCAAGAACAAGGTGATAGCCTTGACTTGAGATTTACCCCCAAGGACACACTGAGTGGCTTGAATATTTCTACCACGTGACCCAGGTGTGTGAAAGGAAGCAACACTTTTTGGCGTCATTGCCAGGGATAAATCTTTTTATTCTTGAGTACGACTTAGCTTAACTTTTTTCTAAACAACTAAAAGGATAGAAATTTTTTATTGATCCAATCTTTAAAAAAGATAGAAATTAAAACTTGATCCATCTGGTGACTCCACTGTCTAACATCCATTCAAGAATTTCTACCTGAAGAAACCGTCGACAATTATTCAATCCTCTCCCTGATCCTGAAAGGTTTATTAGGGAAATATTGAATAGGCAAACTTCCCGTAGAAACCTTTAAAATTTAGGAGACCAATCCCTCTCAGATATCCATCACATATTTGTAGAGAGTCATGTTCATCAATCTCAAGAAATGACAAAATTGTTCAAACCCCTTGACTTTTCTCAGATAGCAGGTGCTCCCCACGCCATTCCAAAAGATGATATCAAGAAGCTCTCAATATTTTAGGGCAATAATGCCATCAGTGCCAAGTCTCACCTTTGAAAGTTTGAAAAGCACCTGGTTAGTTATTACAATGATGCTTCCCATGACCATGTCGATGTCAACATGAAGCTCTTTGTTTTATCCTTAGAAGATGATGCTGAAGAATGGTACCTCGACCCAGATGATGACTCATATAAAAATCTTAGTGAATTCCTAGAGGGTCTTAAGAAGAAATGGGGAGAAAAGAAAGAACCAAGACATCTACTTGCTGCCCTTCATAACATTAAGAAGATGGAGAATGAAACCATGGATGAATTTAACACTATGTTCAGGTGTGTGGTTGTGGACATCCCTAAATAAATTAAGCCAAGGGATTCCTCCATCCTCATATCTTACATCGAAGCTTTCACTGGTGATTTGAGGTACCAGTTAAGAGACAAAGAACCGACCGATATAAAAACTGCTCAGGAATTGGCCAAGAAAAATAGAAAAGAATACGCAGTCTTTAGGAAAATCCAAAATTCCAAGTTACACTAGGGGAAACACTTCATACAACAAAGAAAAGGAAAGATCCGTTGAATTAGAAGAAAAGGAGCCTCTAAAGATCCCATGGAAAAGGTAACAGACATGATAAAATACTTGGTTACTAGTCAAAAACAACTTGTCGTAAATCAGTCTGCACAACTGAATCATATGCATAATAGATTGATCACAATGGATAGAAATAATGGACCTAGGAACTTTCAACCTAGGCAGGATCAGATGTATGAAAAGAATTTTCGTCAGCAAGAGCCTAGGATTCCAAACCAGTTAGACTCAGCTAACATGGTAGAAGAAGTAATTCCATGGTGTAGACCCTATGAGCAATTCCACCAAGAAAGCACTTGTTATGTTGCAAATCAAGTCATGGAACATGGACTTCCCAAGGTTAGTAATTAGGAAACAACTTCAAGCGAGCTTGATCATATATACATGGTAGGCCAGGCCTACCCTTTGTCACCATCTAAACAGTACAATCCTAAGGATGAAACCATTGTAGAATATTATAGTGAAACTTATGATGAAAACTGTAATATAGATGATGGGACTCCTATGTGTTCTTCATATAATGATGACAGTCTGGAAGGTTTACTACCTTATGACCTTTTCTCTGAAGAATATGAGTATGAAAATGAGGACAAGTATAACTTGGAGCATGATACAAGTGACGAAGACTCCCTTATCCCCGACAAAGATGTTGATGAGGGGTCCTGGACATTCATGGAAAATCCAATCTATGACATGAATAAAGAGGAAAATAATGACCCAAAAACTTTTGATGGTTTTGTTGGTTTTTCTGTCTATGGCATATCTAAAGGAGAAAGCATGGACCATGTGGCCTTGGGAAACTTTGATATGAAAAAGGAGCATGCAGTTTATCCACATGATCAGTCTAAGCCATATATCAGTATCAGTAATGAAGACAAATAGAACTTCATATTGAAACTTGATATCAGCAATGGGGAATCCATCACATCTAACATAGATGATGGTGATGACTATTGGGATTTTTGTGGATATCTTATTAAGAATCCTATATATGCTATATCCAGTAAGGGGAGTGTCTATTTAGAAATTTTTGGAAGTCCAATCTACTATACTTCCATAGAGGGAAGCATGGATATGGAGACCTTGGAAAATCCTAGTATGGAAAAGAAACATTCAAAACTCTTATATGATCATTCAGAGTCATATCATGTAGAGCTACACAAAGGTATCAATAATGAAGACATGGAGAAGCAGTGTTGTGAAAAAACAGATGTGATGCAATTAGTAGAATATCAGTCTCAACTATCATCTTCACATATAGAGTTTCCTCATGATTAGGGGCTTATATAGTGAATTATCATCTAGTAAGCCTTGATGATCAGTATAATGCTGTAGTCAATCTATGCCTCATCATTATGATTTGTACATCAATCTTGTCCAGTCATGGATAGAAGCAGCCTGCGCAAGCACTTACCAGTTTGGGAGGAAGTTTGATGACATTATTCATGTCTATGATTTCCCATCCATCCTGCCCCTTCCAGATCATCACACAGGTTTGCATTTTCTGAATAAAGTATCCTTACTTTGGTTGGTAACTAAAGACAAGGAATTTTTTTATGTTAATAAAATTCTTAGGTGGTTACATTGGATTTCTGATTACACTTAACCCTTTTTATATCATGCTTAGAGTAGGAAAATAAGCTCCTTGAAAAAGAGCATTTACTTTCCGCTTTTTTTGTTTTGTACTTAGCTATAATCAAACATTTTGGTTTTCATTAGTTAGTTACATTTATTTTGTTTGAATAAATCAGCTTAATGGTTCATTTGGTTTTTCATGTAAAGCTTGTGCTACTGAGGTTTTCTTGTCAAGTTGAGATGTTTTTATAGGGTGTATAAACCAGAGATTCTGGTGTTCTCGTATCCTCTGCTTTCCCTATGACCAAATCAAGCACATGGTTCACAGTTAGAGCCAGAATGTTACCAACTAAGTTGTACTTAGTGGTTTTTTATCAAGTGAGCCTGGTGAACTGGACAAGGATAACTTGTTCAGACTTCAGAAGACCTTCAGTCTTGCTTCTGGGAAGCTGTGTTGTGCTATATCACATGTTCATACCCCATGGGGGAATTGTAATAAATGTTCTAGAATGATAGTGTCTATAAAAGACTTTCTCTCTTAGACTTTATTTGTCAATCCAATCAGCCCAGGGTGTTTTTTTCCTTGGTTATTATTGGTTGTTGAATAAACAACTGATAATTTCTAAGTTTTTCACTCCATACCTCCAAAGTTGGGGTGGTCGGCTTGGAATTTAGGCCTATTGAGGTTATTAGAGTCTATGTGTCAATGTATAAACATGCTAGACATCATGGTTGAGTCATATGAACATGTCTAAGTCCCCCTAGGTTTATTCAATTTTTTAAATTTTTTAAAATTTTCAGTGTTTTTTATTAAAAGTTATTTTTCCCAAAACCTAGGCTATTTTTTAATAGTTTAATTCGAAAAATTGATTTTGTAATAAAAGTTGGCCAAATAATCAGTTTCAGTCATGTAGGTGCTCATTTTCAAGCTAAGAGCACCATGTAATCCCATGGAGCTACTATTTCCTAGTTTTGAGTGATTTTTCATCACTCAGGTTGGAAAGCCCCAAAAAATCATATATTGATTATTTTAATTAATAAATTGGTGAATAATGGAGCAAATCCAAAATCATAGATCAATGGATTCTCAGCTGATTTGATTGAAATCAGTCAGATCTGAACCAGATTGACTAGATCTGATAAATCCTTGACTGAAGGAGGTGATCAAATCAAATGCAGAGTTGATCCTCAGCATCCTTTGGGGGGAATTGTGCCCTCTCTCTCTCCTCCACACGTGTGGGCTCTCCTGGGAGCTCTGTGGACTAATGTGTTAGTTTATGGGTTGATGTGTCAGCTCAATCAAGCCCCTGATTGACAAGTAGGCTCAGTTCAACTTCATATCTGCATTGATTGACTCTCCATCAGCTGATTTGATCTGTCTCCTTGGGATTTGCGCCCCCCCTGGGATGGATCTCTTGGTTTTTGTATAAATCAAAGCACAAGAAGCCTCTTCCAAGCTAGTTAGAACTGGGATTGAAGTGCTATTGCTCTTGTATTGTATTGTTTATTATTCTAGAATAAAGAATCTTTGGAGGCAAGATCTATGGTGTAATGCTCTTCATGTGTGGATGGTGATTGTGAAATGCTTATGAGGTATAATCTGTGTTATTTATCACTATTTTTGTTGGTTAATTGTTGTCCTTGAAGGAGAGAGCTCCCTCCTGTTAGGGTAAGATTTTATTCTAGTTTTATTTATTCTCTTACTGCTACTTGTTTGAGATCTATTGGAGTTGTATGTATTTTAAGTTTAATTGCATGCTTTCCAATTATCTCTTCCAGCAACACCTATGTTTTAACCATCTGTTTGTGCAAGGATTTATAAGTTGCAGGTGATATCGCTTGTAGAATAGGTTGAGCTGGTTTGCATCTTCATCATCTTCAATATCTTTTGAATGACATAGTCCCTCGGTGTTCCACCAAAGTAGACTCCAAAGCCAAACATTCCCAGGCTTCCAACACTCTTTCTCTCTCTTCCTCCTCCAAAATCTTAATTTCTCTTCAAATTGGTTACTTTTAAAGAATCTTGTTTCTTAGATCTATCTCATAAATAAAATTACATATATATCTAGTTAGTAATATCATTTCTTAAGTTTATATCTTAGTTATGTTTTTCATATAAAGTCATATTTTAAGAGATCTAGCTAAGATTATCCTCTTTTTTTCGAGCATTTTAAAGAAAATTTGTAGCTTGCTTTTAAGGTAGTTTCATTTGCTGTACTTTAAAGTTTCATATTCTGTAATAAAATTGCACATCTCATTAGCTTCCCAATAATCAAGCCAATATCACAAGGAAAGCTTGCTTTCCTTGGTTCCCTTTTCTGCAAAACTAGAATACCCCAACTTAACAAATTTTTACTTAGTTTTTTTTTTGGTAACTAGTGGGGTGACCCAAAACACTTTTAAAGTGTGTTTGGGCACATTTGATTTTAATTGCTCGCTGTTTTTTAGCAGTTCTAATAAAAAAGAGAAGGAGACTCTGCCCAATTTCGGACTCTTGGATGAACCAGAGCTTCCCGGAAGCTTCCCCCACCGCTGTGTTTTAATTCTAGCTTGTTACAAGCTTGTTGTAAGCCTTTGGATCCCAAATAACAAGGACCAAAGTG
>LPNX010136783.1:1017454-1073562 GCA_001517045.1 Pseudotsuga menziesii
TTGCCACGTGATCCAGGTGTGTGAAAGGCGGCAATAAGCTGCATGAGTGAGAGAGAAGACACTGGGATCAGAGAGAGAGAAGTTGCGGAAGTTTTACTTTTGGTGTTGATTTTATCTTTGAGGAAGTTGAGGAGTTTTCTCCTTTATAGTTTCTTTGAGGAAAATTCTTTGTGTCTCTTGTCTCTTGTGTTTATTACTGTGCATGTTATTCTCCCAGTTAAAGATCCTAAGATCATAATGCTAGCTTGAATGATAAAAATTCTAACATGGTATTAGAGCTAACCTGAGAAGAAGACATTGTGCAGCTGCAGAAGCTAGGGCTTCTTACTTTTTGGGTCTCTCTCCACAATCCATCAATAAAAGTATGCTAGGTGACTCTCCATTGAAGGACACATCTTTCTGTTGAAGCGAAATTCAATTCCGAGCATTTTCAATTTTTGGTGTGAGAAATTAGGGCTTATTGTAGAAGAGGAATTTTTGAGTGAGTCCAGCATAGGATTTCCCTCCTCATCAAAATCAAATTTTAGAGACCTGGGTCAATATTTTTGGTTGGGTGTAACTCTAAGAAAGTCAAACCCTAGTTTGACCCTGAGCTGGAAAAACCCTAAATAAAAACTGATAAGTTTTGGAAAATTTACTATATCTTAGGATTGGAGAAGGCTCAAGAGATGAAATGTTCACAAGCCGAAGATAAAATCCGTATTTACACTGTGTCCAAAATTCATCCTTCGATTCGCTGTATTCTGGGAGATATGATCCCTCCAAGTTAGGGTTCCAGCCTCTTCCAAGATTCATCCCTAAACAGGACACCTAGGGAGAATTACCATATATCTGGCTACAAAGGTCCAAATGAAATTTCTAAAGATGTTCCAGAAAGGGAACGGACTATACTTTCAGGGGTCCCAATTTCAGATCCAGAAGATGAAAAAGTGACATGTGTCAATTCGTACAACTTTGTTGTTCTAAAAAGTCCTGTAACAGGTCACCTTGGGAAAAGGATCATAACTCCCAATTGGTGAAACTAATTCTGATGAAACCTATGGTGTTGAAACAAGGACAGGTGAGGATGCCTCAGTGAAAATTTTTAGACATAGATGAGTAATAATGTCAAAGATAACATAGAAACAGTATCAGGAATGTTTACAGAAAAAATTGGTAAACTAGGGCTTCTTGTTCCGGGAGCTTCCCTCCACTGTTTTCAGAAAAGGAGTACATTGGACAGCTCAACTTGAAGAGATATATCTTTCTATCCAATTGTATCTGAAATATTCCAAGTTTTAAAAATTAGGGTTTCTCTGACAAACCCTAGATCAACCAGCTCCCGAACTAGGACAGACACCTCAAATCGGTAAGATCTAATCTTTTGCTATTTTCATTTGATGTTCTCATTTCCAAGTGATCTATCACATTATATTGATGATAAGCTTGGTGAAGTTGACAAATTCCAAGCATGGAAGTATATGATCTCTCTGAAGAAAATGAATTAGACAACCACATGAGTGGAGAGGTTCCAGTTCCAGAGGGAGAGGAGGATAAAATCCTTACACCAGAAGAACTTTATCAAGGCCAAGAAGATCATTGTTGATTCAATCATGGATCACCTTGTACCAGAAGTGTCTTCCCTAAAGACACCGAAAGAGGTGTTTGATTTCTTGACCAAGCTATTTGAAGGAAAGAACATAAACCAGAATATGACCTTGAGAAAATAGTTGAAGAATGTGAAGATCCAGAATGCAGAGACCTTACAGTCATACTTTACGGGGGTCTCTCAAATCAAAGAACAAATTGTAGTGGTAGAAGAAAAAGTGGAGAATGCAGAAGTGGTGATAGCCACCTTGAATGGTCTCCCAGGATCATGGGATTCATTCATTCGAGGAATGTGTGCCAAAAGGAAGTGATTACTTTTAGAAGACTCTGGGAAGAAGAAGAAGATTGACTCATAAGAAGAGAAGAGAAGACGGGAGTAATTGAAGATCAAGCTCTCACCATCCAAAGAAGATCCCTCAAGCAATGAGGAATATGAAGAACTCAAATCTTGAAGAACCTCTTATCCAACTTAGCATTTGGATAAGAAACAATTCTATTATGAATGAAGAAGATGATGAAGCTAAAGGCTCAAGCAGGAGTCTACCCATGAAACAAATAAAGATAAGTATTCAATTGTCATGATATTGTTTTCTTATGAATTTGTTTATATTCATTTGATGTATTATGCATGATAGAATGTTTGCATTAATGACAGTATACTAGTAATATGCATGTGATGGGTAAGTAGCTCATGGTGCTATACAACTCTCCATTGCTACTTATCTAGAGTGAAACCTCTTTGCTGACATATTGGATTAGTGCACAATCTCAATGTTGTCCTGGTAGAGATGGAACGCATCTAGAAAAGTTTCTGTGAGATATGGAAGAATGTTGTGTTGGCTAAAATAGTTGCTTAATCATATATATTGATACAAAATCATTTTTCATTATGAATATACCTTATGAAATGTTTCTAACCATACAACTAATGCATTTGACTTGTAGGAAAGATCGTGTAAAATCACCTACAACCAAAGAAGGATGAGACTTGTTCTAAAGAACAAGTGACGACAATTCAAGATGAATAATAATATGAAGAATGCAGTGACATCATTGATGCAAAAACTTCTAGCTATGAAGAAGTAACCAAGAATAAAGGGAAGACCAATTCAAGAAGAATGATGTCTAGGATGCAGTATCGATACATGAAGGGAAGTTCGTAGTTCCATCATGCAGTAGATGGAAACATCGTGGTATACAAGGCAAGATTTGTAGCATGAGGCTTCTCACAAAAAGAAGGCATAGACTATGAAAATACATTTGCAGATAGTGGGAGTTGAGACACATGACAGGAAGAATAATGTGTGCAAATGAAAGAAGGCCTTGTACGAGTTCAGAAGACACCCATGGGATAACACATACATGATGAGCTTGATGAAGATATTAACCTTTTCTACAAGGTTGAAGATGAAATCCTATAGAGGATGACAAGCTCATAGATGGGTGCAAGAAGAACTTTTGAAAAAGCTCAAGATAGAGGATCTTGGTATCCAGTGATCCTAGATGGATACATAGAATATTAGTAGTAGAGGAAGCTACTTGTCACTCCAGTACATAATGTTTCATTGCATAAAGTACGAAAGACAGAGGGAGTATGATGCTTCAGAGGGAGTGACTACAGAATATCCTAAGGTCCAACATGGTACGATAGGATGGATAGCTTACTAGTGACTCTAGGATTTACTGAGAGTAAAGTAGATTCCAACTTTTGCTTCAAGGTTGAAGGCAGAAGACCAGTGATGGTCCTGTTATGTGTCGATGCACTATTTTTATAGGCATGGAGGTATGGCAGAATGTAGATGGAATCTTCCTTGGACAAGGGAAGTATGCAGTAGATATCCTGAAGAGGTTCGGGATGATAGACTGCAAGGCCATAACCACACCTATGACATCAAACATGTACCTATTGAGTGAAGCTCCATCAGAGACAATTGATGCCACAATGTATCATCAGATGATTTGTTTCTTGATGTACCTGACAGATATGAGACCAGATATTTGCTTTGTTGTGGACACATTGAGACATGTTCACTTGATTGCTACAAAGCATATTCTGAGGTACCTAAAGGGTATAGTTGATTATGGGCTCAAGTATGAGGTGAGTCATAAAATTAAGCTAGAGGGTTATGTTGATTCATATTGGGTAGAAAATGCCATCGATAGGAAGAGCACTTCAGGGTGTCGCTTCAGTATGGGATCAGGTGTGATCTCTTGGTTTAGTAGGAAGCAATCCTATTTGGCACTATGTACAGCTGAAGCAGAGTATGTCGTAGCTTGTTGAGCTAGTTGTGAGGTAGTATGGCTAAGGAAGCTACTGTCTAATTTATTTGATCTCCAGTTGGATGCTACTTGTATACATTGCGACAATGAGAGTTGTGTGAATTTGTCAGAGAACCCGATGTTCCATGACAAGTCGAAGCATATCAAGATCAAGTATCACTATATCAGGAATATGGTGCAGAGGGGAGTAGTGAAGCTCTAGTATGTTGCGACAGATGAACAAATAGATGATGTGTTGATGAAGCCATTAGCCAGAGTGAATTTTGAGTACTTCAGGGAGAAACTTGGTGTTCTCCAGATCGAGGTTCGTTCCAATGGGAAGTGATGAGTCCGTGAGCCATTCTGTCATGGTGAGAGGATTGGTTCCTTCCATGGCAGAAGTGAGTGCTGAGCCATTCTGATATGACTATAGGATTGGTTCCTACATGATCAGATATAAGGGCTATTGCCATTCTTTGAATGGAGGTGCCTGATCAGTTACCAGGAATACTCAGTCTAGGACTGAGGGCCATTCTAATATGACTGTGAGATGTGTTCTCACATGATCAAATATGAGTGCATGGCCATTCTGATGTGATTAAGGGATGTGTTCCCACTTGATCAGATATAAGGGTTGTTTCCATTCCTTGAATGGAGGCACCTGGTTAGTTACCAGGAATCCTCAGTCTGGGACTGAGAGCCATTTTGATGTGACTATGGGATTGGTTCCCACATGATTAGATGTAAGTGTAGAGCCTTTCCACAGATGATAGTAGGTGTGTCCTATCATGATGGTGGATGTGAGTGCTATCCTTTCCACATATGATAGTAGGTGTGTCCTATCATGCTGGTGGATGTGAGTGCTACACCTTTTCACAGATGGTAGTAGGTGTGTCCTACCATGCTGGTGATTGTAAGTGCTGTGAATTTCCATAGATGGTAGTAGGTGTGTCCTACCATGCTGGTGGATGTGAGTGTTGTGCCTTTCCACAGATGATAGTAGTTGTGGTCTATCATGCTGGTGGTTGTAAGTGCTTAGCCTTTTCACAGATGATAGTAGGTGTGTCCTATCATGCTGGTGAATGTGAGTGCTATTCCTTTTCACAGATGACAGTAGGTGTGTCCTATAATGCTGGTGAATGTAAGTGTTGGGCCTTTCTGACATAACTAGATTGGTTCCTATCATGGTCAGATGTGAGTGCTGGGAATTCCTTTCTGACATGGTATGGGATGTGTTCCTCTCATGGTCAGATGTAAGTGTTGGGCGGTCCATTCTGACTTAGGGTCAAATATAAGTGCTAAAGAAGACCTACATGGAGGCTAGGCCTACAACCAACATGGAAAAGGGTTGGCTCTGTAGAAATTCCTGTGACGAGAAGAATCATGTGATAGCACCCGTGATGATGATCTAGCAGTGATGATGATCCAGATCCAGTGATGATGATCCAGATCCAGTGAAGATCTAGATCCAGTGATGATGATCCAAATTGAGTGATGATCTAGATCTAGATGAAGATGAATTAAATTTGAATATGATGAGAACTCAATGATGATCCAGATGATATAGAGAAGAAGAATTGTGCTGATAAATTATGTCGATAGAATACCTTCCTACTTAAGAGGGAGTGTTGACGTATTTGTGACTTTGGAATGTATTCATCCGTATATCTTATGTATTGTACCCTGATGTTTATTCTGGGATGTTTTTGTAATGTAACTAAGTCATGTCATGCCCTGATATTCTAATCGGGAGTTTCTATAATGTAAACAAGTCATGTAAAGTCATTGTGAGTAACCCTTCTATTTTTCAAGGGTTAAATTCCCCGTAGTTGTGGGGCCCTGGGGTTATTAGACTATTCTAGAGAAGTCAACCCTAGGTGATTCATTGTAAGTCAAGGCCATAGTCCCTACCATTGTGTTAAGGATAACCCTCCTTGTTGGTTGAAGGAGGCAAAGTCCCAACAAGTTGTGGGGAACTAGGGTTATTAGACTCTCTTATAGATGTCGGCTCTAGTAAGTAATTGTTAAGTGAGGCCGACATGTTGGAGTGGGCTTCAAGAGAATGAAAGAATATAAATAGAGAGTGAACCTCTCTATTTGTCACACACAAACTCACTCATTGGGGTGCATGATTGAGAGAGAAGACACTAGGATCAAAGAGAGAGACTATTGTTGTTGGGAGATCATCTTTATGTTTTCAGGTTTTACTTTTGGTGCTGATTCTATCTCTGAGAAAGTTGCAGGGTTTTCTCCTTTATGGTTTCCCTGAGGAAAATTCTTTGTGTCTCTTGTATCTTGTGTTTATTACTGTGCATGTTATTCTCTCAGTTAAAGATCCTAAGATCATAATGCTAGCTTGAATGATAAAAATTCTAACAGAGCCTGAAACGGTTTTTAATGTTCAACACTCTTACAACACCAGGAGTAAAGGTCATATTTTACAAGAATCCACACCATCAACATCTACTTGAAATACAGGAAAAGAAGCTACTCCAAAAGAAAATATTATTCCTAAGATTGAATACAATTTGATTGATGATTTAAAAAGGGATAAGGATAATATATATTTGTTTAATCTTCTAAAAATACCTTCTATGAGAGAAAATTTTCCCAAGAGCATGATTCTAAAAAAATCTAGGGAAGTTCAGAATGACAACTTAGAAACCTACACTAAGATTGAGAGTCAGAAGTCTAGTGATAAAAGGACTCCTCCTTTCTTACTTACTTTTGAAATATTCAATAGAACTCTACATAATTGCATGATAGACTCAAGTGCTTCATCAAATGTCATGTCATTTTTTGTATGCAAGAAATTGAATGCATATTGGGAACCCTATCCAACCCATATAGTCCAACTTGATAGATCAAGAGTTAGGATGGTAGGGGAATTAAAGAATGTCCTTTTAATGTTGTTTGTTGACCGGAGGATTCACCAAACCATTGACATTGTGATTTCTTACATTCCTGAAGAATATGGTATGTGGTTGAGGAGATTTTGGTTTGAAAGGCTCAAAGGATATTTTTCCACCGACTGTTCCCATTTATGGCTCCCTTACAATGGATGACTTAAACAAATCAAGATGGTAAGGGAACCTTATATGAAATAGACAGTCACTGACTTGGATGATCCCAATGAGCGTTCTATTTATTTTAGCTCAGGAATAGAACATTAAACATTTGATTCTTTCTTTGGGAATTTTCTTGTTGATTCCTCCCCTATTGAGGATGTTGATAATTTATATGAAATCAATAATTACACGGTTGTTCCATTTACTAGTTCTGTTTTTCATAATGTATATAATGTGAATACCAATTTTAGAATAGATTTATCTTGATAGACTTTTTTTTTATGGATTTAAATCAAAATATGGAGCTAGTGCAAGTTGTTTATTGATAGATACACTAGTACAAAATGAGAAATTAATGACTAAAAAATGACTAAAATATGGCTATAAACGACTATTTTTGAGTTGGCGACTAATAGTAGCTACTTTCCACTATCTTATAGCTTGACTAACTTATCATTAATAGATTGACTTATTAGTCATTGATTTAGTCATTGTAGTTAATTATTTAGTCACTGAGTTAGTCACAAATTTAGTCATGGATTTAGTCATCGATTTAGTCACTGATTGCAACAATTAATGACCAAATATACGACTAAATAAACTACTAAATGATAACATATTAATGACTAAGCTAAATACAACTAAACATTAGTCATGCTATAATATACATAAAATTAGATACTAATAGTCATATTAATGTGAATTTAGTCATTTTTGTAGTCACAAATTTATGATAGGGCATAGAGGAATCTAACCACCAACCTCCTACCTATAATTAGGTAGGTTCTATACCATTGAGCTAGCACTCTTTAAGAATTTGTTATTGCTTGATAATGATGATATTCAAACAAATTTTTCATCATTCAAACATACAAAATAATGATTATCAAGTTACTATAGATCCATAATAGCTTACCCTGTACTAGTCATTCAAGTCATTCTTTCACTTACTAAATGCATTTGAAAGACTTGAAGGACTATTACAAGGTAAGCCATTATGCATCTATAGTAACTTGATAATCATTATTTTGTATGCTTGGATGATGCAAAATGAAAAAATACCAGAAATTTATAAGAATAAAAAGCACATCCAATGTTAAACTATCTACCAAGTCATTTAGAGTCATGCTAAGATATCTGAATTTGATTGAAAATTCATAAGTGACTTGAAGATATCGGTGGATGATGTCATGGAAAGGAGAATTTCTGTTTATATAGAAGAAAAGAATGAGAAAATGGTGCAACTCATCACCCAAAATGTATATAGAATAGTAAAAATAAATATACAATTAATTCCATTTCACATCAAGAAGAATGGGCATTAACTCTAAGTACTCTTAGCCACTAGATAAATGGAAATGAAATGAGATGACGTATTAACAACAATACCTTCAAGTTTGTTTGCTGACAAGAAGTATGAATACTTATTTCATCATTTTATTCAGAGGTGACTTAAACAACCACTAACCTGCAATAAAGACATGAAACCATGTTCAGATTGATATATGAATAAAATAAATAAGACATAACCAATTTGAAGTCCATGCTATGAAGCCACCTAATTAAAACCTAAAATAAAATAAGATTACCATTATCATTTACTAGTTGGTGTGTAGGAAAGAAGGACATACCTTCTGCAGAACATAATTCCCAAAAACACATGTCATGAGAATCAATGTTTGAGGATAGATTTCCATAAAAATCATATTCTTCTCCTCAGGACTTATAGTTTCAAGCTTTTGTTGAATAAAATGGCTTCCAATCTGATCAACACTATATCCAAACACTTAAAAATTAGCTTCACTTAATAAAATAAACTCTATGTAAATCATGGAATGAAGTGATAACCAAGATACCTGAACTCAAAAACATGTCCAACAATATTTGACAATTCAAAACATCGGTTTTTGTTATTCTTGAACTCTTCCAGCAAAGAAGAGCCATAGTGTTCCTCTACATTACCCCCATTTTTAGACTACTAATATCCCCCAGATGAACTCTTTAAACCAAAAGAATAATGAGAATTTTGTTCATTATGTCTAATAGGTGAAGTTGAATATTCCATAGGAGAACCAGGAAGAACATGACTTCCATTTGGGCTATCTGGTTATGGCATGACAAAGCCAAAGGAAGGACTGGCATAACAACCTAGACTAGCATTGCCACTTTTTCTCAAATATGCCATACCATATTGAGACTATTGTTGAGAAAGAAAAGTAGTCAAGTAGGTTCTTTGGTATTTAAGAAAATCAAGGCAAGATCCACCCACGTAATTCCTTGACATAGAATGATAATTCAAGCACACGGCCATCTGTACAACATATTCTGCAGTTCTCTGCAATTGTTGCATGCTGAATGGATCCATGATTGGCATTTGAATTCCAACTCCCATTTTCACACTCAATCTATATAAGTTGTGTAGGTATACATTTCCTCCCGATGTGTGTCCAGTCAGGATACCAATATTTGATCTTGAGTCCATTCCGGCAGCTGCAACAATATTTTCAAATGTGGGAGCCAAAGTACCAGGCGCAACATAGTTTGCCATTATGGGTTGCAACAGCATTGGATTGATTAGATATCCACTCAATCCAAAATTATGAGTACATTTATTTGGATTATGTGGACTCTAATACTTCCCATTAGAGAAAATCCCATTAGACATCCCAATAGCTTATGTGGTAGCATACAAATTGGGCGTAACGGTGACAAACTGTTGATTTAAGTGGGAAACTCTAACTTGATCTTTGGAAGTCATGGAGGTGTTGGCCTTCTTTCGGCAGACCTGGGTTTACTTTATTGTACCAACAAAACCCCTAGCTCACTGGCCCTTTCGGTGACAGACCGCAGAATGGCCTGAAGTCTCACCCGAAGTGATCCTAGATGGGGTGGCTGAAGAATCAGGTTTCCTCAACCAGGTTCTGTAGCATCCTAGGTTCTCTTGACTCTAATTAACCAGCCGAATCTCTCAGCAAATTCTATTTCTCTCTCTTTAGCTAACTCTGCTATGGGATTGACTCTTATCGCGTCGCAGATTCTAGGGCACTGCGTGAACCTTCCCTTATGCCCAACTCTTACCCTGTGATATCTCACACCGCAACTCCCTCGACAGTGCGATATCGCCCTTTCTACGCTACGATATTTCCTACAGTCAGACTCAATATACTTATCAACTCTCAAGGTCTAGAGGCTTCCTTTCTGGGTATAATAGCTCAGTTAACCTTCATTAAGGTGTTAAACAACCTCACTTAAGCTTCTATAGTTTAACCTGCTTAACATCAATTTCACTCAACTCGCTGAACTAAACATACAGAAGTCACTTAACACAGTAGCTACTACTGTCGTGAATCAAGCACTAATAAACTCATATACAGAGTACTCGACACATTCACCTTGCATTTGACCTTCTATGTTGTTGTAAACTGAAGGATAACATACATAAATTCATTAAATGATAAGCAAAGTTCATGTAACAGATAACAGATAGCAAATAAGTAGAGCACGATCACATGAAACAGTCGCACAACACATGGATGTACGTGGTTCACTTCCAAGGGTAAGCTACGTCCATGGGAACTGTGTTTATATTATATCTTGAGAGAGTAACATAGTTCCGCTACAACCTCTTATGCAGCTTGAGATCTTCTGGGAAACTCCACGCACACAGCTAGGAGCCCTTCTCTCTTATATCTCTTCTCTTTCTATATTGCTTTCTTCTAACAATATACTCTTTCTCTCTCTCTCTCAATCCCTGCGGATTGTTACATTCATGATCAAGGAGCCGGCCACTAGTTACAGTAAGATAACTACAGTCTTAAAGACAGAACCAGAGCTCGACTCTTCCTTAATGTCTCACTAACTATCTGACTAGCTAGCTAGCTCACTATCCATCTAACTATCTAACCCTTCATAATACAAAATACATGCTTAAATAGGTGGCCCGAAGGTCTCACTGTGATACAAAACTATGGGCCTATCCCAACAGTAACCCAAAACCCTAACTATGACAGTCGGCCTTTCTGTACTTTGTACTGTCGCTTTACCGGTCACACTGCAGCTTCCTGCAGTCTTCCACGATTTTCGGTGCTGATCGCGGGTATGGGTGTCGCTTCCTTGGTTGCTCCCCTTCTGTCCTTTCTCTTTAATACCTCGGCCCGTTGCTTCTTCTTCCTTTATGAGGGTAGCTGATCCCTCCTGTCGTCACCGCTGCCTTAAATGTAGTGGTTGAGCTCTCTTCTCGGTCGCTTCAAGTACTATTTCCCTTTGAATTTCTTGTTCCAACCATCACGATTTTCGGCCCGCGATCCGCGGCGGGAAATGCACTACGACGTCGTACCTTTATCGCATCGCCAAAACTGTCTTTCCTCCAAAAATTGTCCATCTTCTACCAAAAATAGTAGATTTTTCTGTAGCTATGGAACCCTTCTCCAACAGTCCCCTAACACTTACTTGTGGCTCATCCCCGAGCCACTGACATCTGATTTCTTTTGCTGTAGCGTCTCCTTGGCTTCCTGCGAAGTCTTTGCAAATATCTCCTTGAGTCCTACAATATATTTTTCCATATCTTTGACATAGGATTGTGCCACTTCAAGCATGACTTGAGTAATCATGGGGTCTTCTGCGCTATCAATTTCACTCTTGCTTGTAGTGAACTCCTTGACCTTCTGCTCAACCGCATCGACCAGCTCTACAATTTGTTCCTGATACGGTTGAAGCATATTATTGAATTGTATGTCTTTTTCTCACAACCGCTACACTTCCTGTTGCAAAAGGTTCATCTCTGTCATCTTCTTCATCTTTGAAAGAGATCCTAAGCTCTTGACTTCTTCCTTTATTGCTGTTATTGCATTCTCCATGTTTTGGATGCTCTGCTACAAATCCGGTCTATCTGGGAGCTCTTCTAGCTCTGACCATGTCTTCATTGCATTAGCTAGCAATGAATCTGCATCATCTATATGACACTTCATCTGTGTTGAAGTGAGTCTAAAGGCCTGCATCCTTACTTCCTTGTCTGCCTCAAGCGTGCCTGGTGCTAGAGCCTCAAGCTCAACAATCTGTGCCTTATGGTCTTCCTCCATTTTGGCCATTGTCTCTTCCTGAGCCTTTGCTGTGTCTGCAATTCTTCTTACTTTCTGTGGTAGAGGCAAGGCAAACTCTATGTTACACTTGGGTAGCTCCAATGCGATGTTCTACAGGACCTGACTGAGATCATGTTGTATTTATTCATATACTCTTAACTCCTTCTCCTTTGTCTAAAATCCTGCAGTGAGCTCTGCATTCTGTTGTCATAGCTAAGTGTTCTGGTGATAATTCGCAAGCTCTCTATCCCTGAGCTCTATGGCTATCTGCTGTTGGATCATCTGTATTTGATCAACAGGGAATTGTGCTAGATTAACCTCAATAGGTTATCTAACATGTATCTGCACATCACTCATCAAAGCAGGGAATTGGATGCTCTCTGACGGTATCAGAACTGTATTGGTGTGATCCTCTACAAATACTTCCTCACGGGAAATCGATGGTTGTGAGCTTTCTCCTGCTGTCGCCTTGACTGGCTGAGTCTGCATCATGGAATTATTCTCAGTTAGTGCTTTTAACTCCAGAAGCTGCTTATTTATCGTGCTCTGTTGCTTGTCCTGCGATGTCTGCATCGCCTGAAAGGATTCCCGCATCTCCTCTTTCAATCTCGCTGCGATGAGATCATAGTCATCCTCTGTTAGTGTGGTCTTTGTAGTTGGATTTGAGGCTTTGAATTTTTTCCTCTTTGGTTCCGGTGGTGGCACGTCTACTGCATCTTTCCTCTTTTGCACTATTGGTGGCACTTCTACTTCATCTTTCCTCTTGACATCCACCTGACCTTTTCCTTTGTCTAGTGGTTCTATCGGTGCGGTATCTGCTGGTAGATTTCCTGCTGTGGCATCTTCTAATGCCTTGTTCCACACTTCATCAAAATATTTGATGACATCTTCTACATCCTACGCTGTCATCCTGAACAATCCAATAGCCAAGTCATCCATTCTAAACCCTTTAGGACTCAGATAGATTGTATGCCTGTCCGTAATGAAATCAAGCCGATTATTATACATGTCAACAACCTCTATGTTGATCTGCGGTGTCTCATGGATGAATCGTTTCAACAGCTTATAGTATTCATAGAATACTATCATATTGAGCTTTTTCTTGGCTGGGCTGTTGCTTTCCCATAAGTTTGCATAGTGTGCACCTCTGCACTCTCCGCCTCGTAGCTGTAGAAACTGGGTATGGGGCGGCTCTCTCCACCCGACGAATGCACATAATATAAGCATCCAAGAGAAATGGAAGGGGTTGTTTGGCTCATCCTACGCTGCCAAACAATCTGCAAGAAAAATGTTTAGTAAAAACAAACACCAATTAAATTGTTCACCTTCTGCGACCTGCATGGCAAGGTGAATTACTGATCTTGTGACTTCCTTCAGGTGAAATTTGGTTAACAGTCTGCCTGCAAGTAGACTGGATGTAAATCTGAGTGTATCATTGGCTAATGCTATGAGGTCATAAGCCCAACCTCCTCTCTGTAGCTTATACTTGTTAACTAAAAGCGGTGGTAGCTTAGTATCCTTACTTTTCCCTGATATATGTGTCTGAGGGTCCTTACCACTCTTAGACAGCCCGATGATGCAGTGTATCAAATCGACGTTCAAGTCAACCCTCTTACCCAGCCAGAGGTAACCTCCATGTACATAGGAAAGTAGCACTCACACCATGGCATTAACCTCTGCACCTCGTCCAAAATGTGATATTTTCAACAGATTGAGCAAGCCTGACTACTCAAGAATCTGGACATGTTCCATAGGAACAAACTCATCTGCATCGGTCCTTGGGTTCCTCTGAACCGTAATATATTGATCCAATCGAAACTAAGGATATGTCTTACCATCTCCAAGGTTATAGTCTACAAATTTGAGAGCAGGGACATATCCTAACAGTTCTCCATCTTCCTTTATGCGAGGATCAATCGACGGTAGCGGAATAGGAACTTATCACCCTTGGGAATGGTTACCTCTGGTGTGTCCTCAACTCGTGGAAAAATGCATACTGTTGCCACATGAAATTCTTCTTCCTGCTCTGGGCTGGACTCTTCTACTATCTGAGTTGGATTCTTCATCCTTGGCGTCAGCTTGACCTGTGGTGCACCTAATTTCACAATCCTGGGCGGTGTCGTCATAGCATACTCGAGGCCACCACGCTTGAATCGTCGCACGATGTCTTCTAAAGGTTCCTTCTCAGACATAAACCACCCAGTGCAATACTCAGGACTGGTAATGGCTGTGAAAATGGGGAAACCAACACTCTGTAACTGGAGTATCTCTGCACAGGGAAAACTCTACAAATTACTCTATAACTCTCAGAAATCGCAAAAGTAACCCTTCTGTCTGAATGATCTGTGTATTTATAGTGAGGGTGGTAATCTCTAAAGCAACGATCGCTTAGGATAGAACCGTTGGAGGCACTTATTGCATGGACAAGACAACACCCCGTGCCCCGCTCCTCATTAATTGCTAAAAACGCGTTCACATTTCAATCAAAAATTGTACTCAAGTGGCAGTCTCGACCACAATTTACCAAATATCGGACAATCACTGTACTGTTTCCAAATCTAGGGCAATGTATACCTATCATATCTAGATTAATTGCTTGTCATAGACGAAGTGACTAGCCCTCTTTCCCTTTCAAAAATCGTCTTAATTTCATGGGTAACATCACCTCGCTGCAATGTCACATCGCATCGTCCTTAACCAAAAAGTTGGTGTGAACTCCACAATGTTCAAAAACTCTGCAATCGGCCTATGGCTTGCACAAAATAAACTTTCCTACTGCGATTCCTCTTACTTAGAACTTTTTTAGCTGGTGTAGACTAGTTATGGGTGCGATGCCTCCTTTCAATTACACTGGACATCTGCACCACCTAGTTCTCTGAGTTAGGGCTGGGAGGTGGAGTGCCTATCACTATAAAGCTTAAGCCTACTGCCATTAATCAAAGTAGAAACAAGCTCCCCGTTCAGTTTACTGAGCTAAACATCACCTCCATCTGTGACTTGCTGAATGTGATATGGCCCCAACCAATGTGTCTTGAACTTTCCTGGAAACTTAACAAACTTGTTGTCATAAAGGAGCACTAGGTCTCCTGTCTAAAAAATCTTGCTCTTGATGTGCCTGTCATGCCAAGATTTTTCTTGTGCCTTCTGCACTTTTTGATGAAACCCTCCGATGAATCTGTCTTCTTCTAAGGCAAGCAGCTGCGCTAATCTTTCATTCATCATATCTGTATCAGCCATCTCGATAATTTGAGCAATTCTTAAACTGGGAATAATATATTGCATAGGCATAACAGCCTCTTGTCCATACACCAAGCTGAAAGGTGTGTGTCTTGTAAGTTTCTTGCATGTAGTCCTATAAGCCCATAACACAACATTAACCCTGAGGTCCCAATCATCTCTTTTGTTGTTACAGATGTTAGTAAGAGAATTTTCTAGAATCTTGTTGAAATCCTCCACCGTACCATTAGCTTGTGGGTGGTAGGGAGTGCTCTTATGGTGTTGTATCTAAAATTCCTCCGTCAAGGCCTCGATAGTGTGATTCAAAAAGTGTGTGCCTTGATCACTCATCAAAATTGCTGGACATCCAAATATACTTATGATGTTTTCAAAAATGAACTATGCAGCTGTAGCAGCATCACAATTCCTTACTTCTTTGGCCTCTGCCCACCTGGTGAGGTATTATGTTCCTGTGATGATGTATCTCGCACCAGTTCGCTTCCCTGGTGGGTCGATAGGACCCATGAAATCTATATCCCACTTGTCAAATGCTCGTGGCGTAATCTGTGGTCGCATCGAAATTTCATCTCTCCACGAAGGTTTTCCTACCCTCTGGAAGATATTGCAGCATCAGAAAAACTCCTTAGTGTCTTTGTGCAAAGTAGGACACCATAATCCTGCAGCTAGAATTTTCTGAGCCGTCGGCTTTCCTGCGAAATGTCTTCCTACGATACCTGAATGTGCTTCTCTGATAATGGCCTCTTTCTCGTGCGGCATAACGCATCCGCGCAGGACTTCATCTGGACCTAACTTATATAAATGTCCTATGATCAAAGTGAAATCTATTTCTTTAACAATTAACTGTTTCTTTTGCTGCTTAGTAAACTCAACTGGTGCCCACCCTGTAGTGAGAAAGTGAATAATATCCATGTAATACTCATCTACAATCTGGATAGAGACCAATTGCGCATCTGGAAAATTATCTTCTAAATTACTTGGTTCTTCTCCTGAGTCTATCCACGATAGGTGATCGGGTCTGGCATTCAATCTCCCTGGTTTTACAATAATTTCAAAATCATACTCCTGAAATAGGAGTAACCATCTGCAGATCCTTCCCCCTAACACTGGCTTATTGACCAAATACTTTAAAGCGGAATGGTCAGTGAACATCTTGAATGGGGCACCCAACAGGTAGTGCCTAAACTTCTGTAGAGCATACACCATAGCTAATCCTTCTGTTTCTGTAGTGGTGTAGTTCTTTTCTGTGGTAGATAACTTTCTGCTTGAATACGCAATAGGGTGATCGATACCCCCTTCTCCTGGCTGTGTTAAGACAATCCCCAGTGCGATTCCAGATGCATCCACATGTACATGAAATGGCTTGTTCCAATATGGAAATACTAAGATGGGTACTGTAACCATCTTCTCTTTAAGAGTGTCTAAACTTCACTGGCATTCCTCATTCCATAGGAATTTCACTTCTTTCTTTAACAGCTTTTCCATAGGTGCTGTGATCTTTGTATAGCCCTTGATGAATTTTCTATAATACCCTGTATGACCAAGCACTATCCTCAATTGCTTGACTGAGTTGGGTGCTGGGAGATTTACAATGATGGCAATCTTTGCAGGATCTACCATCAAGCCTGGTCTGCAAAAAATATAACCCAACAAAATACCAAATGGTGCATAGAATATACATTTTTTCAAGTTAAGAGAAATCTGATATTGCCTACATTTCTCTAACATGAGCCTTAAATCTCCTATATGATTTTTGATTAATCCAAATACAGTCCAATCATCAAAATAGACTTGTAAGAATTTATGGATGTATTCCTTAAAGACAACAACTACTACTCTAGAAAAAATAGCTAGTGAATTTTTAAGACCAAAGGGCATTACCATATATTGGAATGATCCCCATTCTATCGCAAAGGTGGTCTTATGTCGATCCTCTGGATGGATTCTTATCTGGTGATAGCCTGAAAAGCCATCAGTGAATGAGTAGATCTCCTGTCCTGCCACATTGTCTAAAACTTCATCAGTAAAAGGTGTCGGAAATGGGTCATGAAGTGATGCATCGTTGAATTTGCGCAAATCGACACAAATCCTAATTTCTCCTTTAGTTTTATTTTCCTGCACAACCATGGGACTAACCCATTTGCTCTCTTCTACTGGCTCAATGATGCCTGCTGTTAGCATCTTATCAATCTCATCTTTAAATTTTTCTTTATAACAAGGATTTAATCTGTATGGATGCTACTTAACTGGCCTAGCATCCTCTTTCAAAGGTATCCTCATGACTCCCAAATCTCCTACTATTCCCTTCATCTCTATAAACTTAGTGGGAAATAAGTCTTGATAGTCATGTAACAGATCTGCGATGTGTCCTACCATTTCATAATCCCAATAGTCTCCAATAGAGGCAAACTTTGGTTCTGTTTCTGTGCCAATATTGATCTTTTTAATCTTAATAGGCTCTGTGACAGCTGGAATCTCTAGCTTTGGTCCATCAACTTCGCGAGTCCCTTCTGACTCTGGAATGTTGATACTGCAAGGATTCTCATCCTCATCACCTGGCTCTTCTGCGAAGTTGTAACACTCTAGCGCATGTTCTAACTAGATGGCTCAATCAGGCTGAGCATACACTGGTAGGGTACAATCATCAAATATATTAGTCTTTATAATCTCTAGGGCCCGATTAATGCTTGGATACTCATATTCAAAAGTGAAAGTGAGTAGAAAGTTGTCTATCATAACTGGCCATGTAATTGTTCCTCTGCACAACTCTGTCTCAGTGTACCAATTCCTTGGGACTGTGTCTAAAGTGTGAATGAATAGGTGAACCCATTTATCCTCTGGAATGTCCGACCAATTCTGTTCACAAATCTTAATATGTGACCTAGGCTCACTTTCTCCTGTATATTTCTACTGGAAACGCTCCTTGTCAATAGAGAATCTGATCGCCATCAATCTCTTAAAATCATCCCATGATGCGATATTTTCTTTATGTGCATGCCACCATCTTGTAGGTGTGGCTCTTAGTGCAAGGTCAATAGTTTCCATCCTCTGCTCATGAGGGATTTCCTGCTCAAACTGCTGTAAAAAATCTTTGACATCTTCTAAGCCATCAAACGACGAAATATCCTTAATCTCTGTTCCAATCCATCGCAGTGACTTAGTCATAAATGCACATCTGTGAGCTGAAACTTCATAAAGTCTATTCTGCCAATTTTCTAAACCAACATCCGAATCCGATGCGCATGAGCTGTCACATCACCAACTAATATTTCCTTATGTGGTGGGATTGATATAATCACTCTGGTTAGCAGTCATCTGATAGAGCCTATCCATATTACGCACCTCTTCCTCTGCTCTGATAGGTTCAATGTATCGGGGACCCTGAAAAGGATCCAACGGTGCAATGACTCGAATCTGTTTATCCTCAAAGGTCATTTGTATTTTCTTCAAATTGATAACAGCCATGTTTTCAAATGCCCAATCGATACCTAATAAAGCTGGATACGGTCTGCTATCACCAATAATTTCTATGAATTCAAAATCTGCAAAGCTACGAACTCCATCAATATCAACTGTTACTTGTGGTAATTGGCCTAGTGGAAATACCCTCTGCTAATTAGCTAATCATAGATGGATAGGTGATCTGGCTAACTGAGGGATACCCATCTGTTCCCATGTCTGCTTAGTAAGAACATTTACCTCTGATCCTAAATCTAGGATTACCTCATCCATTTCAAACTCTCCAATTTGTGCTGTGGGTCTCATTTCTCTTCCTGTTCTTGTATGGCCCATAATATTATGAACAACACGCTGCATACTGCTCACAGAAGAAGACTGCTGATACTGATCTATGATGCGTTGAAGCTCTTCTATGGCTTTCTCATTTCTTATGAGTATCAAGCAGCTCCGCAAGAAGGATTGTACACTTCCTGTCAACTCATCTTCCTCGCACCTTCCAGATGTGGTAGCCTGCGATATCTGCACAAGACTAATGCCACAAGGTTTTTGCTACGATATACCCCTATGAGGAAATATCTGCGATCCTGATGGTGTAGGGTCGGTAAAGAAAGTTTTAGCTTGCTGAAATGTTTCTTTGTTCTTCTGCAGGTCAAGTGGTGTAGATTTATTCGTGGCTTTACACACCCACTTCAGACCCGTATTCTTTTCGGCATCATGCAATGTCCAGCTAGTAGAAGCACCACTACGAGTCACAATATTGACTCTTGGTTCTGGTTCTTTCTGCTTAGCAGCAATAAGCTGAATATTCTGGTTTACTGCTGGCTTAGGATCCTTAATCTTGGCTATCAAGATAGGACATTCTTCTATAGTATGATCATAGGACTTGCAATAATTACATGTTGTAGTAGGGTTCTGACAATCCTAGCATAATTTCCTATGGCTCCACAGTTGTAACAAACAATTAGTCCAAGGCCATGGCCAAAGCCTCCACCACGGCCATCATGAGCTGGTTCATGCAGTGGGCCTGTTACTAGTGCTAATGTCTCTGACTGGACTCTGTAGAAGTCATGTTTTCTCTCTATCATAAGATCATAAGCTCTGCAATTATTTTCATCATGTCCTACTGACTTACAGAAGTTACAGTATAAATTCTTAGGAGTTTGTACATACTTTTGAAGTAAAGGACATTCCTGTGGTCTATGTCCTCTTGTTCTATAGATTTCACACCATGGCCCTTGATTCTGTACTAAGGGGTTAGGAGCCCCACTTGCTATATACTCAACAAATACTGGACAGTTATCTTTGGTATTCCCATGTCTTTTACACTTTGTACACCATAGTTCTTGTTCAACCTCTTTTCCTTTCTTAATCTCATGTAGCTATAAAGAGAGATTGGCTAACTGATTCTGTAAATTTGTCATACCTGCACTAGTCTCAGCTAGAGGTGAAGCCTCTAGTTTCATTTCCATCTCTAATGCTTCATCCTGTGTATGGAGTTTCTATTGCATTAGTGGAAGTCTGATATGAGGGAGCAGTGCTGCGATGAACCATTCCTTATGCTGCGCCGGCGTAAACTCAAAACTAACTTGGTCTATAAGAGCTTTAAATTTCTGATCGAAATCTCATACTGACTCTGTGGGTAACTGTTTGATGTCTTTAAGTTCTGTAATACATTGTGACTCAGACTTGGGTTTCTTAAATTCCTTAATCATTGCGGTCCTGACCTGTACGAGTGTTCTGTTCTGCACTGATGTATACTTCATATACCATGTTAAAGCTCTTTCTCTAAGTGTAGTGGCCAACTGGACAATCTTAGTATTGTCATCCTGGATCTGTTTAATGGTCGATACAGCTTCACATAGGAACCAATGCTATTCTGGGTATTCTTCCCCTGTACCCCTAAAGGTAGGTAATTTCATGTCATCCACCATTCTGTTTCTATGAGGTGGATTCAGATTTGCTGTATTACTACCACTTGGCAGTGTAAATTTAGATGGTGTAGAGGTAGTATGTACTGTGTGTGAACTACTGGATGGATTTCCTGTGGGATTATTCTGAGTCCCAGTTTGTTTCTGTGGGGTATAAGGGTGGTAAGGGATACCCCCTACTGTTCTTTCTCTATTATTTTGATGTTGTTCTCTAGTACTATCTGAACTGTCTTCAAAGAAGGAAGATATGAAATCTACTTTATATCTCTTACCGCTACGTGTACATCCAATTTCTTCAGAGTCACTCTCAAACTCTTGTGACATTACACTTACTTAACTTATTCATCTAAGAATATATCCAGTACTCCTTTTTCATACAATAACATCTTAAAGGACAACTTTAAAGAGTTCAAGTACTTACCGCGATATCCTTTGAAGAAGTACCTCTCTGCTTCACTGAAACTCTTTCTTTGATCAACTGCAAACTCTGTAATAAAACCTTCCAGCAAACTCGCAAGCCAGAAGTCTACTACCCACGAAATGGGATTATCTACGCTTTTCACAGTGTGAATCAGATCCGGTTTCCATACAATGTTCCTTTTCTTCTTGAATATATGCTTATCAGTCAACTTTGACAACCAATCGTACAACTCATTTGCGTAGGTCACAAAAAATATCTCATGCAGTTCTGTGAAGATATGTTTCTGTAACCAGTCCTCTATACTCAGCCTAGGACTCTTGTTTTCTTTCTCAGCAAATTCTCTTTCCTTAGACTCAACCCACTGGTTAAGTTCTTCTTTAGTAGGATGCCAACAGAACATCAGCTCTTCAATTTGTTCAAAACCGGTGACGAAACCATTTGTTGGCCTTCTTTGGGAAAACCCAGGTTTACTTTATTGTACCAACAAAACCCCTAGCTCACTGGCCCTTTCAGCGACAAACCGCAGAACGGCTTGAAGTCTCACCCGAAGTGATCCTAGATGGGGTGGATGAAGAATCAGGTTTCCTCAACTAGGTTCTGTAGCATCCTAGGTTCTCTTGACTCTACTTAACCATCTAAATCTCTCAGCAAATTTTGTTTCTCTCTTTTTAGCTAACTCTTCTATGGGACTGACTCTTATCGCGCTACAGCTTCTAGGGCACTGCGCAAACCTTCCCTTTTGCCCAAATCTTACCCTGTGATATCTCACACCGCAGCTGCCTCGACAGTGCGATATCGCCCTTTCTACGCTACGATATTTCCTATAGTCAGACTCAATATACTTATCAACTCTCAAGGTCCAGAGGCTTCCTTTCTGGATATAATAGCTCAGTTAACCTTCATTAAGGTGTTAAAAAACCTCACTTAAGCTTCTACAGTTTAACTTGCTTAGCATCAATTTCACTCAACTTGCTGAACTAAATATACAGAAGTCACTTAACACAGTAGCTGCTACTGTCGTGAATCAAGCACTGATAAACTCATATACATAGTACTCAACACATTCACCTTGCATTTGACCTTCTATGTTGTTGTAAACTAAAGGATAGCATACATACATTCATTAACTGATAAGCAAAGTTCATGTAACAGATAACAGATAGAAAATAAGTAGAGCACGAAACAGTCGCACAACACACAGATGTACGTGGTTCACTTCCAGGGGGGAAGCTACGTCCATGGGAACTGTGTTTATATTATATCTTGAGAGAGTAACACAGTTCTGCTGCAACCTCTTATGCAGCTTGAGATCTTCTGGGAAACTCCACGCACACAGCTAGGAGCCCTTCTGTCTTAGATCTCTTCTCTTTCTATATTGCTTTCTTCTTACAATATACTCTTTCTCTCTCTCTCTCTCAATCCCTGCAGATTGTTACATTCATGCTCAAGGAGCCGGCCATTGGTTACAGTAAGATAACTACAGACTTAAAGACAGAACCAGAGCTTGACTCTTCCTCAATGTCTCACTAACTATCTGACTAGCTAGCTAGATCACTATCCATCTAACTATCTAACCCTTCATAATACAAAATACATGCTTAAATAGGTGGCTTGAAGGTCTCACCATGATACAAAACTATGGGCTCATCCCAACAGTAACCCAAAACCATAACTATGACAGTTGGCCTTTCTATACTTTGTACTTCCGCTTTACCGGTCACACCGCAGCTTCCTGCAGTCTTCCACGATTTCTGGCGCTGGTCACGGGTATGGGCGCTGCTTCCTCGGTCGCTCCCCTTATGTACTTTATGTTTTTGCTCACAAATGGAAGTTGTTCCAACAGATAATAAACTAAGGCCTGATAAAGTAGTAGCAAGATCTATGGATTCAAAATAAAATCCATTAAATGAGTCATGCTTAACAATTCTTTCTTTGTCAGATCACCCAAACTTTATAGATGGGCAAGGAATAGTTAACCTCTCCTTGACTAGTTGAGTATATGGAGTTGGATTCCTTGAAAGTGATGCACCTTAAGCTGATACAAATGTCTGTGAAGACTGTGTGCAAAGGCCCTGGACTCTTGCAAAACTTGGAGTTGCAGAACAAGAGTGCAAGCCTTTAACTATTGATGCTTCAGATGCAGAGAAAGGAGACAGAGAAGTATCCTGCAAATGTTGAAGCTATACTTCAGCAGAAGGAGTTTTTTTATCAATGTCACTATCATGAGAAGCTTTACATGGAATGTAGTAGGGATTTTGCCCTTGCTACAGGAAGGAACAGCTCCCTTCCGTCTATAGGACGGAAGGGTAAAGTTCCTGTGAGAGTGGAATGAAAAAAAAATAAAACCCTATAGACAAGGTTAGGGCCAAGCTCCAAAACCCTACACAACACTGTTAGTAAACAAAGGAGCTACAAGACATCAATTGAAACCTACAACAAAGTATGAGAAAGAAAACTTCAAGCAAACTATATTAGAAAACTATAAGAAAAATGACATGAAAGAAAGATTATACCTTGTCTAGTTGAAATGGGCCACCATGCACTAGCTTGGGGGAGCACCTCTCAATGGATGGGGAGATTTGGCTAAATGGAGGAATGGAGAAGAGGGAGGGTGAATGACTTGAGAGGAAAAGGGTCTCAAGGCACTCACATGGGAAGCATAATGATAGGGAGATGAGAAGTGATTTGAGAGTGACCCCCACCCCTCTATTAATACTTTTTTCTTGATATTTTTAGGGTTTTAAGCCCATGGTTGGGGCTTTAGCCCCTTTCATCCAATTCCTAGCTCCTTTGGGGGTTTTAAGCTCCTTTGAGGGGTTTTAGTACCATTTTGGAGGTTTTAGCCCCTATGAGAGCTATTTTGGCACTTTTTGGGGGGTTTTAAGCCCTTTTTCATATTTTTAAGCATTTTTGAGGGTGTGGGGGTCAAATGAAGGCCGTACGTAGATGTATTTGGGTGGTGTAGTTTATGTAGAGCTTACTAAGGGATTTATTGGGTTAACAAATTGCCCCTTGATGTGTGAGGGAAGGAGCTCATCCTATGGCCGACGGACATCATAGGATTTCCTGGGGAGAGGTGGTGCTTTCGGGACTAGGGCATGGTGGCTTTTGGTTTTTGTATTAATATGGTTCCCATCAATGGGTGAGATACAAATAATGTGTGACATGTATATGGATGAGGTGGGCATCCCCATGCTTGTAATGATGTCAAACGAATAATGTGATCTAAGCTCTATGATACAAGATCCGATCATGTACAACTGTTGTTACAATAGTGGTTGCCTCAATGAGAGGCTGAATACAATACTGATCTGAAGAACTCCTACATTGGACCGATGGAATTCTCACGGAATGCTATATCTTCATGACTAATTGCCTACTAGATCTAGAATGGTACATAGTTGTAGGGATCCACTGATGGAGAGTCAGAGTCTCTGTGGTACAAATATGTTGCATTAATCATAAATCTATATAGAAGCAATGTTGGGGCTTCTGAACACTTTCTCCAACGCAACCCAGAAATCACAATGGACATGAACATGTTGGGATCCCTCAAATAGACTCATCAATGTGCTAGAGTAAGGTGACATCTGAGGTCTTCAACCAAATATTGCATAGATTGATACCTTGTATGAATCTCAACGGTGCAATGATGTAGCTGGAGTCAAGCACGTGAGAAACAACCATCCCGAGAGACACTAAGGACTCCTCTCAAGTGGTCCAAGGAACTCATCAATGAGGTTAATGAAACCAGGATATAGGGACCTCTGGGTCTATCCTCTAGAATACATGTGTTCTCATCGACAGAGGGAGACCTGCAACTGGTCAAGGAAATCATGTTTCCTTGACCATAAGCGTGAGGGAGATAACCAAAATATGTGAGGCAATTTGAGGACTGGCCCACTAAATGGGGGGTAGGGAGGGGGAGGAGTTGAACAGGGGCCGAGGGAGTGTACTGGACTCAAATTTCCTTTGTTTAGAGTATGATGGTAGGGTGGACTAGGTAGCAAATGAAACTGACTCATGGGAAGGGATCATAGGTGTAATACCGGGAATGTAACTGTAGATGGGAAATACTTGGGGGAGGTAGACACTTTTAATATTGATGGGATCCAAAGAAGACACATCACAGAGTACTTTGAACAAAGGCGACCCAAAGTGGGGATGCTGCCAAACTGTTATCTATGGGGTGGTGTCTAAAGACACCATTTTGGTACAATCTCGCAGATTTTTTTGGCGAGTTTGAGAAAGTAAATGCCGGATGGTGCTTTCAATTTTAGAGAGTATGAAAGCATGAAGAAGACTCCAGTGTGGGATATTTTTCATTGGTAGTCATTTGTGCCTGAAAAAGGATAAAAGTATACAGAGGAGAGCTCGCCCATCCTATAGGGGATGAGAGACTTATTTATCGTTGGTAGTCCAGTCAAGCTGAAAAAGGTTAAACCTATGCTGACTAGACGGTCATTCAGATACTTTTATGAGCATGAACGAAACCAAGTTTGCTCGGCAATATTTTCTTGATGAGAAGGCTGGAAAAGAGCTTAATGACAACCCATGGTGATATTTTTCATAAAGTTCAGCCCCTCTTTCTGAGAAAGCATAAAAGGATGCAGAGGGGAATGGTCTTGGCTTGAATGTGCCAAGGTGCTCCCTTTCATTTGATGGTCTACATGGTCTGAAAAAGGAGATAAACAAGACAATGTAGATGCCCTTTCCTATACTTTAATGAGCGGGAAAGGAAGCAGCTACGCTCGGCAATCTTTTCATTCTTTTAGGAGTCGGAAAAGAGCTTAAAATAAACTCCAATATGGTTAACCGATCGAGGAGGCACTAATGGTGCCTTCATGTCGGGACAGTGGACAATGGTCCAAAGGTCATCCATGTTGTATGGATTGAGCAAGTGGATCTTAAAAATACCAACACATGCACAAGATAAATCACAGCAAAGGCACGTGAGTCGGTGTGACAGAGGAATGCAAACCAAGGTGTGTCTTGGACAGAGGTCAGGAGAGTCATGTGTGAGTTGTGGTGGACAAACTTGACTACATGTGATGTGAGTGCTAGTCTGGAGGCAGTTATGTGTCAAATGCATGCAAAGGAAATGATCCATCCTCCGGAAAATGGTCTGAAAAAACACATAAGGTGTGGTGGGCGGATTAGATAGCTATATGCTGAAATAAAATGATGCACCTTCTGGGTAGTGGCCCGGGAACCCACATGAGTGGCGGTAGGCAATTTTGGTTCGAGTATAGGTCGAGAGACACTTACATCACTATGTGCTTCGTAAACCAAGGTAAATTTCAGGAAGTGGCCCCGAAAATTACTTTTCAACCATGAGATGATGGTCTCTTTAAAAGAAAGAGGATGAAAATTTGAGCCCGGAGGTGTGAGGGTTGTCTCAAATAGAATCCGGGTAACAATTAACTAGCAGCTAATGGTACTACCCGTAAATGGGGGTCTCTGATTGGTAAAAAAGTTGCAAAACAAAAAAGGAAAAAAAAACTATGCTATAAGGGACTCATAGTGGTTCTATCAGGCATAGGCTCTCTTGAGGTGGAGCCCATTATGCAGCTTCTCCAAGAGTCAACCGTCTGAGTCGGCGAAGAGGTATTCCCCCTTGCTAAGACAAAGGTCATTGGAAAGGTGGGATGACGGAATATGGTATTTTATGGGAAGAACCGATTCCACACTATGGTTTAAAGGGAATGGGATAAACCTAGAGGCAGTATTACATATCTCTCCGTCATCGCGTAAGTGGTGCTGAGATAGATCAGGTGGATATTCCACAGCTGATGAGACAGAAGGGAAATTGGTGCTAGAGATCATGTAAATGGTATTAGTTGTGGCTTTGATGGCCTTTCCCCCAATCTCTGTTGGAGGAAGAGGGGCAGGCCTAGAGATGGGAAGAGTATTTGATTGACCAAGAGGTAGGTGCAACATCATCTCAATTGGCTGGACATGATTCAACACATCCTGGGGATGTAGAGGTAGGGTAGGTGGTTCAAGGTACCACACAGGAACTCCTTGTGTGAAATCCTATAAATTGTGGGTTGCTGAGATAGACTTACTCATGATCTCAGATGGTAGGAAAAGGAAAGGGAAAAGGAAAAGGAAAAGGAAAAGGATCATGTTGAGTGGGAATGAGCCCCACTATTTCCTGGTAACTGAGGTTGAGGTTGCGATTGAGGTTGTAGCTGTGAATGGAGCTATGGATGTGGATGAAGTTGCGGTTGTAGATGGAGCTACGGTTATGGATGGAGCTATGACCGTGGTTGGTGTTGCAGATGTGGTTGGTGCTGCAGCTGTGTTTGGTGTTGCAATTGCAGTTGGGGTTTGGGTGTAATGGTGCTAGATGATAGCATGCACAAATCCACAGTCTCGCTTGGTGTTGGTGGGGGAGGTAAGAATGGGAAGGAAGTTGTCATGGTCGTATCAGGGAACAACCCAGTACCTATAGCTAATAATGAAGGAGTGGCTACGTTTTCGAAGGAAGTATCGACAGTGGGGATGACATTCGCTGGTGTAGTCGGCCCCTCAGGATCATGGTAAGTTAGTTGATCCAGGGTCACAATTTTCCCGCCATGAGGGAACATCATAAGGTGGAACATGGTGGATTTCATGGCTCTCATGGCATACATGTAGCTTTGTCCCAAGAGCAGGTTATAGTCCAACTATGTGTTGACCACCTCTATGTCAATTAGGATTGTATTCTTTGCTAAAGTGATGGGGACGTACAGAAGAATGCCTTGGGCTCTAGTCAGGTGGCCATCATAAGCCTGTAGAGTAGTAGAGGATGGTTGCAAATTTGGGGATCCAAAATTCTTCCAGAATAAGGTAGACATAATGCAAGTGGAATCCTCCTCGTCCAATATGCATCGATGCACGACCAGATTCTGAATGGATACCGAGGTTTGGAAGGCAATGGTTGATGGCATCCATGGTTCTTTGTTCTTCGTGTCAAATGTGATCAACTTGGATTTGGAGGGGTCTACAACACCAAGGGTGTATAGTAAGGATTTTTGTTGTGTTGAGAAAGTTTTGAGTACCTCAAGAGCAGACATGGCCATAAGTGTTTGCGCCAAATCATCCATAATGCTGTAACTTACAGCAACTCTAGTCATGATGTTGTTGGCAACCCGTTGTATGGGGGGGCGTGGAGGAAAAGGGGGTAAGTGAAAAGGTATGTTGGTGGCATTGGATGTCGATGTCATTGATGGGTCAGAAGTTTCAATAGTGGACCCATATTGGTTCCACCTAGTCTACAAGTTGACCTTGTTAGTTGTCATGGCTAGCAGGTGATGAACCCCTATCTTTGTAGGCTTGGCTATAGGAGGGGCTGCGGGGGCAGGTGGGGGCATGGTTGCAGTTGCTACCAACCCTTGGATTGGTAATGGGTTCTAGAGAACCATGGGTGGAGGGCTTAGTGGTGCTAGGTTAGGTTCAGCTGGGGCAACCGTATTGGTGTCGTGTTGAGATTCGTTCTCAAGAACCTGCTTAGTGTGGCCCATGAAGGGGCACTCATGCGTATAGTGCCTATAGACGTCACATAGTTTGCATGGCTGATTTGTATGTAATGGAGTATTGTGTCTAGCCGAGTTTGGTTGTTGGATTCCTCCTTGTGGTTGGTTGTTTCCTTGGTTCCTAGCTCGGTTATTTATGCCTTTCCCTTGTTGGTTATTGGGGGATGGTTGGTTGGGACAATTCTGCTGAGCAAAAAATTGTACTGCAGGTGTTGATGGAGCTGAGACGAGGGCTGGGGTGGCTTGCACAGGTGGTACATATTAGACTAGGGGAGCTGGGGGGGCTATAAATCCGTGCATTTGTCCTGAATACTGTTGTGCCATCCAAGTTGGTGCATAGGAATGTTGTTGTGGCTCGGGTTGTGCATAGGACGTTGTGGCTCTAGAATGAGACATCATCTTTGAGTAGTCAGGAGCTTGATTTGGGTAGGAAACACTAGGGGAGTTTCTTGGGTGTGGTGGCATCATAGGCGGTGCTGCATGGTGTTGTGAGTGATGGGAGATAGAGCCTATAATTCCATCTGTGGCATGGGATGCCCCCAATGCATCATGGTAGAAAGTTCCTGCATGTGGAGTGTCTGGAATGATGGTATACAGGTATCCAAACTAAGCATAAATTAGATCAAAATATTGGGATTTCAAGATCACCTCCTCTTTGGATTGGGGACATTCATATGCAATGTCCTTTGCTATAGGTGGTAGCAAAGTTTTTAGGAACCAATCCAGGAAGATCCTGTCATCAAGTTGAATCCTGCACAAACTACAACGTCGCCACCACTCATGGATGTGGTCGGTTATGTGGGTCACAATATTTTGGTGGAAATATAGCAATATCTCCACCCCTTCATTGTATCTAACAGGGATTTGGAAATACTGCAGGAACATGAAATCCAAGGATTTAAAATTTGGGTACTTGAATTGAGGTAGCTGAATGTACCATTTGGTTGCAGCACCTGTGAGGGTGCATTGGAACAACTTGATTATGATGAAATCATATATGATGTTGTTTGATGATAACCATAGGTGAAACGTCATGATATGGTTTTGGGGGTACTCCCTTGCCTTCCCTTCAAACTTGGGAATATATGAAGGGAGTTTGGTTCACATGGGAGGCCAAAAGGTTTGATGACAAATGGGGTCATTTGTTAACCTAGCCAAGTCAGGAAGGTTGAGGTGTGACATGAAAGGAAGTTTTGACCCAAGGTTGATGTGTGATGGGGAAGAAATGGTGGTGGGGTTTGCAGGTACATGACACACCTGCATTACTAGAGGTACTTGTGGCACAGTTGTGGATGGGCCACTGCCCCCAAGTGTGGTGAATGGAATTGTGTGAGTGGAAGGGCCACTACCCCCATGTATGATAGACAGGGAAATGGTAGGTGGAAGGGACACTACCCCCAGGAAATCCAAGTGGGATAGTGTGAGTGGACGCGACACTTCCCCAGGAATGACAGGTGGGACAGTTTGACTGGTTAGTGTGGGTGGAGGTAGCTGACTTATGATGGTTTTCATGACCATGCTAGGGGCACTAGCATGGGTGTTGGTGGTGGTGTGGGGTATTAACGTGGGTCCAATACCAATCACTAAGCCAAAAAATGGATCCAGGTTTGCACCAGCCATGGGGCTAGATGGTGTAGTATGTAGGCCTGACTCAGATTGGTATGATTCTGAGTCTGAATCAGAGGCTCTGTGGCCTTTTGATGGTGTATAGGGTCATTGAGAATGGTCTCAACGGTGTTGGTTCAAGGACCAAAACTATGGTGGATCACCTCTCAGGCATGAGGAAGAACGTGGGGGATCAATTGTGTTTGATTGGTATGTCAAGTGGTGAAATATGATAATGAATTTTGGACCCCAGTTTTAATGGCTTCATATTGGCTTTCAGGTGGTCACTCACCCACCAAGACTACTAGGAGGCACCGCTTGGATTTTTCCCCACAGGAGTGCTATTCAATTGGTGGGGGTCGTTTCCCATTTCCCTTGGTGATTCCTCTCAGCGACCAACTACTTTGGGGTTCCCGTGGTACTCCTCACAATGAGTTTCTAGGATGAGCCCAAGTACTTCCCATGGTTAAGGAAGTCAGGGAATTATGTCCTCAAAGAATACAAGTGTTTAAATTAGTGTAAATTATAAATTTTAATGTCTAGCTCAACGTCATGAACTGATTTTGCTTGTTTTATATGGTATGGTTTGTGTGCATGTCCATTGTATTTCTGTTATACTTGGTGGCTGCTTGTATGGTTTATGAATATTCCATAGAGATTGTTTGGTTTATTGTAGAACTTATATCATGGATAAGTTATTTATGAAAGCAGTAAATTGTAAACAGAAATTTAAACACATGCCATACCTGAATCTGAACTATGGTAGCCTGACTAGGTGACTGCCTTACACCTGTATTTCTCTTCAACCAGGAAAGAGTGTTGGGCTCTCAACACAATGGGACTAATCCCATCCATATATCCTCATGTCACTCTCTGAGTGCAAGGTCGGTCAACAGGGAGGATGTGAACGCCATGCAACCCCCAACGGTCTCCACCCCCTGTACCTTCCAAGTCACCCGTTTTTAGTGGTTTTGAAAAATTACAGATGAAGTGCCTATTACTATACGAGCTTCACCCTTCATCTTATCGCAGAATACCCCAAAGGGTGATGAATAGGTAGAGGAGGAAGGGCTAGTCAAGATATCAATTTCCAATTAAAAACATAAACCTAATCTATGGTCATTTTGTTCAAGCTTTAATCAGATTCTTTAAACCATTAACCATTTGATTTAACAGTGATTTACATGGACTGTAATGAAATAAACAAAGATCGAAATTAAATAAACAGAGAATGAAATGAAATAAACACAGATTGATGGACAGAGGCGGCTGAGCCACACTGACAGTCCAATAACTTTAAAAATCCGAATCTGAGAGACAAATTGCTCTTTTCGGGGGAAATTTTGCGATGGGGTCACCAAATTTTCCCCAAATCATGGGAGGGGATTGCTTAGAAACTGTAGATAGAAGCGATCTAATTTTTGGGATGAAGTTGCATCTTTCGGGCCTGAATGAGTGACCTGGTCACACCTTTTAGCCTGATAAGAGTGACCTAGTCCAAAAGATGGAAATTTTTTTAGCCTGAGTCAGGACCAGCCGACAGTAACCTGTACTGTGGCCGAATGGAATCGGTTTGTCCTTAAGGAGGATTGGCTATGAATTAAAATGCATAAAAGATATATTTAATCTATATTTGAAAGAAAACTAAACTAGGGAAAAATAATAACTAAAATACAGAAATTAAATCTAGGGATCCTGTGGGATCGACCTGGTATGGTCGCCAAATCTGTAGTAGGGATTTCTCCCTTGGTCCAGGCAGGAATAGCTCCCTTCCATCTATAGGATGGAAGCGTAGGGTACCTATGATAATGGAATGAAAATGAAATAAAACCTGCATACAAGGTTAGGGCCAAGCTCCAAAACCCTGCACAACACTGTTAGCAAACCGAAGGAGTTGCAAGACATCAATTGAAACCTGCAACAAAGTATGAGAAAGAAACTTGCAAGCAAACTATATTAGAAAGCTATAAGAAAAATGACTTGAAATAAATATTATACCTTCTTTGCTTGAAATGGGCCACCATGCCCTAGCTTGGGGGAGCACCTCTCAATGGAGGAATGGACGAGACGAAGGGTGAATGACTTGAGAGGAAAAGGGTATCAAAGCACTCATAAGGGCAGCATAATGATGGGGAGATGAGAAGTGATTTGAGAGTGACCCCCACCCCTCTATTTATACTTTTTCTTGATATTTTTAGGGTTTTAAGCCCCTGGTTGGGCCTTTAGCCCCTTTTTGGGGATTTTAGCCCCTTTTGTCCAATTCCTAGCTCCTTTGGGGGTTTTAATCTACTTTGAGGGGTTTTAACCCCCTTTCAGATGTTTTAGCCCCTATGAGAGCTATTTTGTCTATTTTTAGGGGTTTTGAAGCCCTTTTTCATATTTTAAAGCCTTTTTTACAGTGTGGGGGTCAAATGTGGGTGGTTTAGGTCATGTAGAGCTTACTAAGGGATTTTTTGGGTGAACATGGAGGTCTAGAAAAATGTCCAGAAAATACTGTAGACCATCCCAGGTCTTTCTGTAAGGAGATAAAAAATTTCTACACGAGATTATGCTAGCTACATTACAAAAATGAAGTATGTCATGTACCCATACACCGATTATCACGCGGAATTGAAAATTTCTTAAAGAACCTTTGTTCTTCTTTGAATTGCCAAGCATGGTCGTGAAACACTCCTCAAAATTCATGATCTGACACCACACTGTCACATCCCCTCCCGTCCACCATTGATCAATTCGACGATCTACGAAGAAATATCTTAGAGTAGATTGAACAACGAGGAAAAATATCGACGAAAATCAACGGTCACTATCTGTTATGCATTTGGAGGCAGATCAATGACTAAGAATCAACCCACAAGAATTAATAGTGTGGAAATCTTGAGTTTGCATAATCGGGGAAATATGGAAATTGCGATCTCGCATCCCGCATGCGAAATAGACTATTGTGAAAAGGATAGTTGAGGAGATAGAGATCTGTGAAGACATATCTTGTATCCGCATCCCGCAAGTTGTGGAAAGGAGAGTTGTGGAAGGAAAATTGTGGAGAACATGATTTATAGAATGTCGCTTCTGTATCCTGCATCCCACATCCCGCAAGTTGCGAAAAAAAAAGTCGCAGAGGGATATTTCTGCAGAAATTCAACCTGCTAACAGAAGTCTTGGACCGATTTGATGATTCGGGCCATCACCAAATCTAGCCAATCTATGCCCCATAATGAAACTTAGAAATGCATTGAGCTTAAACATACACAGATGTGTAAAACATGCAATATATAACAGAATTAAATACATTCATTAAAGAATTCAACATGTTCATCACAATTCATTAAACAAGATACAATTGCAGAGATTACACACAAGAAATACTTATCTTGAAAGAAGGGTGTCCTGCAACCATCTACGTCGCTGCAACGTTCCACCCAACCATAGGCCAGTTTCCACCCAACCATAGGCCAGTGCGCTCATCAATCTCCTAGCAGAACTACCACCCCCAATCTAGGCATGATTCCCACAAGGAATAAGGAACACTAGCGGGTTCACACATAGCCAAGGATACAACAAAACTCATCCAAGCCAACACAGTTGGGTTTATCAGGATACAAACAAACAAGCCAATATACTGCTGGGTTTATCGAACTACTGTCATTCAATGCAACATTTACATTAAGGACCAGCCAGTCCTATTGATAGATGGGTTTATAGGGATGCAAAGGAGCTAGAAAGATTGATTTTCTAAGCTAGTGAGCTTAACCACCGAGCTATGGCCACCTACACCAGATCGATATTGGATCCTAAAACATATACACACCCATAACAAGGAAGCATCCCCTTCTTTGCTACATAGTCCCTCAGGCTATGCCTTCCATTCCAGTGTTGTTCAGGGTGTGCAAAGAAGAAAACCAGCCCCTCTAGATCTATTTGTGAGGTTTCTTCCTACACTAGGTTTATCACGCTATTTCAAACCCAATTCCACTCCAAACTAGTTCAGACCTAGGAAAAATATGCACACACAGCAAAACAAAAAGGTAAACACAAAAAACAGTCTTCCACTCACTCTGTGACAGAGGAGACCATTGCACACAAATTATGATGAAACCACAGATGACCACTTTTGTCATAAAATTGAGTGATTCTTCACTGCTCAATCATTTAGAAAACAAAGGAGAACATGAACCTGTCCATGATTGAGGGTAGTAACAATAGGATAACCCAGAGAAAAACACAGTCCTACAGGTAGGATGAAAACACTATGTGCATGAACAGAATGGAAAACAAAATGATCAGAATGGACCAAAATATTTTTGGTGAAAGCCAAATGATGGATTGGGCATGCACAATGAGGAAAATAAACTAAAAACATGAAGGATGGATGACTAAAAATGTCCCCCCGCTCCCCAAAACATGAGGGAAGATGAAAACGTGAATGCATGAGGGAATGGGCATACGTTTTTGGTGTTTTCCTTTGACACATAGCTTTCTCCCAATGGATCAAGGTTAAACATCCCCCCCCCCCCTCATCCTTAGGAAACCATGCCCCCATATCATTATTTTTTGCATTGACATAGCTAGTTGTGGGATTTTTTTTAATTAAATTGCATATTTATATGATGTCCAAAATTATAATGTGTTGGCTAGCACAAAATACCATCGGCATCGATTTTAATTGCCAAAACATAAAACGCTAAATCAATGGTGGCGATTTTTTCTTTAGCTCTACACCATGATCAATTACAATATTTTCATCATATATATTTAATGCAAATGGGGTCAAAACTGAGGTGTTACATTCCCCTCCCCCTTCAACAACACCGTCCTCAGTGCTTTACAAAATTGAACAAAAACGATACACTGGTAATGTCCTCAGTGCTCCACAGAATTGAACAGAAATGGATGTGCCAATTGCATGGCATCCTATAGCTCCAATGTAGCCTCTTTAGGACCGTAGTGCTCCCATTAAACCTTCACCTTCCCTATGGCTCAGTTCTAGAGCATTGTGACCTTCCTAGCAAGGTTGTTCATTGGATCAATTTGGAATTCTCCCTCGGGATCCACCTGAATCACATCCCAATTTAGCACATTCTTAGGATCATTTACATATATCTTAAGCAAGAAACATGAAAAACATTATGATCCCTAGTGCTAGCAGGAAATGCAAATCTATATGCAACTAGCCCTATTCTTTCAAGCACTTCAAACAATCCACAGTATCTAGGTGACAGCTTGGAACAACTTCCAAGGTTCAAGGAAATATTATTTTCCCTCACTCTAAGGTAAACATGATCCCCAACACTGAACTCTCTGTTCACCCTATGCTTATTTGCATAGATTTTTTGTCTACCCTAGGATGCTTTTAGATTTTGCCTAATCTTTACAACCTCCTGCTCCATCTCCTTGAGCAATTCTGGACCAAGCACAACCCTGTTCATTGGATTAACCCAATTCACTGGTGTCCTAAACCTCCTGCCATACAAAGCTTCATAGGGACTCATCCCCAAGGATTCTTGATGTCCATTGTTATAAGAAAACTCTACCAAGTGTAAGTAATCTTCCCACTTGGTTGGTTTGTCCATCACATACATGCAAAGCATGTATTCAAGCACTTGGTTAATTCTCTCTATCTTCCCATCAATCTGAGGATGGTAGGTTGTGCTGAAATTCAACTTTGTACCCAAATATGCAAACAGTCCCTTCCAAAAATTGGAAGTGAACTTGACATATCTATCAAAGACTATTTCCTTGGGAAATCCATGCAATTTGAAAACCTCCTTCATGAATATCTTTGCAATGTCACGAGTCTTATGCGTAGACTTAACTAGTATAAAATGTGCTTCCTTTGTCAACTTTTCCACTACAACCATGATGGAATGATGTTGTCTCCAAGTCATTGGAAATCCAGTAATAGAACCCATGGAAATAACTTCCCATTTCCATTTTGGAATTGACAAGGGATACAACAAACCTGTTGGGTGTTCATGCTCAACCTTCACCTGCTGAAATTTCATGCACCTTGAAATATATTAAGCCATGTCCTTTTTCATTCTTGGACAAAATTACTGCTTTCTAGCTGTAGCAATTGTCTTATGAAATCTTGGGTGACAAGAATATGGAGCTAGATCGATCTCATCCATAACAACCCTCCTCAAATCTGCTACATTTGGAATATAAATTATGTTCTTATAAGTAAGAAGTCCATCTTCTTCTAATTTATATCCCTTATACTTATTTTCAATGCTTTGTTGTTAAAACTTGTCCTTTACCTACACATACATTTCATCTTCAGCAGTATGACTAACAATTTGTTACCTCAAATATCATTGGAAAATACTAGGATATGCCACTTGCATTTCCTACACCTTCCTGCTAAGTGCATCAACTACCTTATTTTACTTTCCCTTTATGTGCTTGATTTCAAAATCAAAATCACATAAAAACTCCAGCCATCTAGATCTCGTAGCATTTAGAGTAGGCTGATCAAACAAATACTTCAGATCACAATGGTCTATCCTTAGCTCAAATATTCTTCCCTTCAAGTAATTCCTCCAGATCTTGAGAGCATGTACTATGGCTACAAGTTCCAGATCATGAGTGGCATAGTTCTTCTCATGGTCCTTCAACTTTATTGACTCATAACATATTACGTGGTTGTCTTGCATAATAACTCCTCCAAGCCCTTCACTGCATGAATTGGTACACACCACAAAATATTTCTCTGGCTCTACAACTTTCAAGGTTGGTGCACTTGTGAGAAGATTGTTCAACTACTAGAAGATTTCTTCACACCTCGATGTCCATTCAAACTTTATCCCCTTCCTTTTCAAAGAAGTGATGGCATGTGCAACCTTGGAAAATCCTTCAATGAGTCTCCTATAGTATCCTGCAAGTCCCATAAAATATCTTACATTTGTCACATTTCTTCCAGTATGCCAATTCATAATGGCTTCAATCTTGTTAGGGTCCACAGATATACCCTCTTCTGAGATAATGTGACTCAAATACTGAATTCTATCTTTATAGAAGTGACACTTGCTAAAATTTGCATACAACTTATTATCCCTGAGCAATTTCAATGTCAATCTCAGTTTTTCTTCATGCTCTTCCTCACTATTAGAATAAATAATAATTTCATCAAGGAAAACAAGAAAAAACATGTCCAGATACATATTGATGACACTATTCATAAGGCACATAAATGTAGTTGGTGCATTTTTGAGACCAAATGGTACCACTACAAACTCATAATGTCCATACCTTGTCTTGAAGGTTGTCTTATGAATTTCTTCATACTTGATTCTCACCTTATGGTAACCAGACGTCAAGTCAATCTTGGAAAATACCTTTGCTCCTCTCATTTGATCAAAGAGGTCATCTATTCTAGGAAAATGATATTCATTCTTCACTGTGACTTTGTTTAGGTGTCTGTAATCAATACAAAACCTGAGTGTACCATATTTCTTCTTCACAAATAGAACTGGTGCTACCCAAGGAGACATACTTGGCCTGATATACTTATTCTCCAATAACTCTTGCAACTGAATCTTCAAATCTAGCATTTTCGTTGTACTCATTTTGTAGGGTGCCTTGGACACTGGTATTGATCCTGACACAAGCTCAATTGTGAAATAAATGTCTCTCTTTGGAGGAAGTCCTGGAATCTCATCAGGAAAAACATCCCTAAATTCCTGCAACACATGAAAGTCCTCCAACCTAGTTGTTTCATTCTCTCTTTCGTCCACAATATGAGCTACATACAACTGGAAACCTTTCCTACAAAACTTCTTCAACTGCATTGCTGAAATATGCCTCACAGAAATTACCTTTGGAATTCCTCTTATATCCTTTGGGTTCCCTTCTTCATTCAAAATTCAAAATTCTTATTATAACAGTTGAGATTTACCTTATGAGCTTCTTACCGATCCATTCCAATGAGAGCATCATACAAACCAAGTGGTAGAACATTCAGATCTACACAAGTGACCAATCCATTCATCGCCAATGGGAATTTCTCTACCACTTCACTAACCTTTATCTTAGTTCCAGTGGCTAGCTAAACTAACCATTATTTTCTATGCTTTACTTTCTTAAAAGCACAAATCTCCACTACTCTAGGAGTAATGTAACTGTGAGTAGAACCAGGGTCAATCAAAATGGAAACATATTTCTTAGCAATCTTACCTACAACTTCAATTGACTGGTGATCTTCATGGAGGTCCTCTAGTGCTGCATAGATCCTAGGGAAGGCCCTTGCTACTTGACCCATTGTTTCTTCCTCTTGACTATTGTAAGCTAGCCTTTCATTCTCATTCTTAAGTGGACACTTCCTACGCATGTGGGGTCCTCCACATTTCCAACATTTGAGTGGTTCTCTGTTTTTTTGTGGTTCTCTTGGATTCTCTTCCACCACTCTAGATGGATGCTTTTCAACATCTGATGGTTACTTTTGTTCATTCCTGACATTAGAAGGTTTGAAACCTTTATTCCTTTAGTCAGACTTCTCACTTCTTTTCCTTCCATGTCTTATGATTATCAGGTTTTCCTTTTCTTTGCTCATAGCAATACTTTGCTTTCCTTTTCACTTCTTCCATATTTCTAGGTTCATAAAACTCAATTTTGTCTTTGTAAGGCTGAGGAAATCCACTCAGGAAATGCTGTATTTTCAATTTTTCATCTTTGATGTACCTGACATACCTCAACAACTCCAAGAAATTGTTTGCATACTCTTCCATGATTTGTTGTCCCAATCTTAGCTCATGGAATTCTTTGATCTTATCATCATAGTACCTATTGGAGAGTTACTTCTTCTTGAAATACTTCTAGAACTGTTTCCACACAATCTTCCTTTCATTAATATTTTTCACTTTCCTGAAGTGCTTCCACCATATGGATGCTATTCAAGTCAAATTTAAAATGGCTACTCTAGCCTTCATTTTTCCAGAGTAGTTTTGGACTTGGAAATATTTCCTCATCCCAAGAAGCCAAGCTTTAGCTTATTGACCATTCTTTATCTCACCATTGAAGGTAGGAGGCCTTGCATTCTTAAATCCATCACATGAAAGGTTCTCGTAGTTCCTCTTTCTCTTATTCTCGTGAGAAGAAAAACTTGAACCACCAGTGGATCCTTCAGAGTCAGATGACCCACTAGGAGATCTCTTTCTTCTTCTATCAGTGCTCTTATTTCCTTCTGGTCTTACTGTCTGGTCCCCAGAGTTCATTTTCCTCTGAATTTCTGTCAAAATTTGCAACATGGCTGCATTCATATGATTAGGATTGTCCATAGCCTTAACCAATCTTTCATTATCTGTGTTGTAAATTTGCATCTCCACCCTTAGGCTTCTCATGGTGGCTGCAAAATATGGGGAAGTATCTTGAAACCTCATCCAATTAGACTTTGTCTCAGCATTTCCAACTTGGAAATTTTCCCCCATAGCATCTTCCTCGCATTCATTTGGCTTATGTGCATCCTCACACATGTTGGTTCTCATGGCTCAACCAAACCAACTTTATCGAACTACACTATCTGGAATGCTACCCTTTGAAGGTGACTATAATTCTACAAAATGTGTTAATAAAAATAATTGTTCACTGCATAATAAAATCAGAAGTAAAAACCATTTACCAACAACTCTGTAACTGTTCAACTTGTCCCATCAAGGCCCATTGGTGTAAACTGCAGCTCTGATACCACACTGTCATGTACCCATAGCCCGATTATCACGCGGAATTGAAAATTTCTTAAAGAACCTTTGTTCTTATTTGAATCGTCAAGCATGGCCGTGAAAAACTCCTCAAAATTCATGATCTAATACTGCATTGTCATGCCCCATCCCATCCAACATTTATCAATTTGACAATCTATGAAGAAAGATATCAGAGGAGATCAAAGGATGGGGAAAATCTTGATGAAAATCGACAGTCATCATCTGTTCCACATCTGAAGGCAGATCAACAACTGATAATCAACCCATAAGAATCAACGGTGTGAAAATATTGAGTTTGCAGAATTGGGGAAATATGGAAATTACGATCCTGCATCCCACATCCCTCATCCCACATGTGGAATAGACTATTGCGGAAAGGAAATTTGTGGAGATAGAGATCTACAAAGCCACATCCCACAAGTTGTAGAAAGGAGAGTTGCGGAAATAAAATTGCGGAGAACAGGATTTACAGATTGTCGCTTCTGCATCCCGCATCCCACTAGTTGCAAAAAGGAAAGTTGCGGAGGGAGATTCCTACATAAATTCAACCTGTTAATAGAAGTCTTGGATCAATTTGATCATTCAAGCCATCACCAAATCCAACCAATCTAAGCCCCATAATGAAACTTAGAAATGCATTGAACTTAAACATACACAGATGTGTAAAACATGGAATAGATAGCTTAAGTAAATACATTCATCAAAGCATTCAACATGTTCATCACAATTCATTAAACAAGATACAATTGTATATATTACGCAAAATAAATACTTATCTTGAAAGAAGCTTGTCTCGCAACCAGCTACATCGGCAATGTTCCACATAACCATAGGCCAGTGCACTCATCAATCTCTCAGCAGCATTGCCACCCCCAAGATGGGCATGATTCCCACAAGGAATAAGGAACACTAGCAGGCTCACACATAGCCAAGGATACAACAAAAATCATCCAAGCCAACATAGTTAGGTTTATTAGGATACAAAGAAACAAGCTAATATACTGTTGGGTTTATCAGACTACAGTCAGTCAAGCCAACATTCACATTAAGGACCAGCCAAGCCAACTAATAGATGGGTTGATCAGGCTACAAAGGAGGTGGAAATATTAAACTTCTAAGCTAGTGAGTTCAACCACCGAGCTATGGACACCTGCACCAGATCGGGCTTGGATCCTAAAAAATCTACACACCCAACACAAGGAAGCATCCCCTTCTCTGCTACACAGTCACTTAGGATATGCCTTCCATTCTAGTACTATTCAAGGTGTGCAAAGAGAAAAACCAGCCCCTCTAGATCTATTTGTGAGGTTCCTTCCTACACTAGGTTTATCAAGCTATTTTAGACCCAATTCCACTCCAAACCAGTTTAGACCAAGGAAAAATATGCACACACAACAAACCACAAGGTCAACACAGCAAACATGCTTCCACTCACTCTATGACAGAGGAGACCATTGCACAAAAATAATGAGGAAACCAAAAATGACCAATTTTCTCATAAAATCGAGTGATTCTCCACTGCTCATTCGTTCAACAAACAAAGGAGACCCCGAACCTTTGCACGACTAAGGATGGTAACAATAGGAGAACAAACCAAAACAAAACAAGGTCATGCTAGTAGGACGAATGCACAACACAAATGAAAAGAATGAAAAAAATGATCAAAATGGATCACAACATTTTTGGTGAAATCCAGATGATGGACTGGGCATGCACAATGAGGAAAAGAAACTGAAAATGTGAAGGATGGATGATCAAAAACATCCCCCCGCTCCCTAAAACGTGAGGGAAGATGAAAATGTGAATGAATGAGGGAATGGGCATACGTTTTTGGTGTTTTCCTTTGACACATGGCTTTCCCCCAATGGATTAAGTTTAAACATGCACCCCTCATCCCTAGGAGGTCATGCCCCCATCTCATTATTTGTTGCATTGACATAGCTGGTTGTGGGTTTTTTTAATTAAATTGCATATTTATATGATGTCCAAAATTATAATGTGTTGGCTAGCAAAAAATACCATCGGCATCGATTTTAATTGTCGAAAGATAAAATGCTAAATCAATGGTGGGGATTTTTCCTTTAGCTCCACACCATGATCAATTACAATATTTTCATCTTATATATTTAATGCAAATGGGATCAAAACCGGGGTGTTACAAAGTACCTGTGAAAAATGCCATATTTTCTAAAATACCTAAAAACTACTTTATTATTATGGATAACTTTAGAACTTTAACTTTTTCCTGGAGTCTTCAAGTATTCAGCAACAATGACAAAATATTGAAAAAAATAATATCAAGATATATATTAGGCCCTTCATATTTAAAACTAATCTTCATCTACCTTTGAACTTATTGCATCAGAGGTTTATGAATGTCAATTACTCAATGGAAATTGACATTAATGATACTAGATTCTTAATTAGTATGAAAACATGTAAAAAAACATTTGGATGACCAAAAGGACAAATCCTTATACTTGCATGTCTATATATGTCATTACAAAAAAAATAAAACTGAGATAAATGTGACTAGAAAAATTTCTTGCAACCAGGATTTGTAAAGAATCTGTAGTATCCATAGATAAATTAAATTTAGAGTTAATCTCAAAAAAGTTAATTAAGAATCAAGAACAAATTGTGGAGAAGTCAATGGAGAAGATTTAAAACAACCATTATTTCACCAATTCCATGGAAACAATTGAGGAGATTAAATTTTAATTCAAACGTTAAGTTCCACAAGTGATAGAGCTCACTCTATAGGAAAACGAGAAAGATCATGATTCACAAGTGTATGCAGGAAACAGGACATGTAATACATCCAAAAAATAAGGAAAACAAACTGTAGGTGCTATTTTGCAAGGGCATGTTTTAACAGAGATGCTTGATTGGGAGAGAAAAAATAGTAACTAAGATGACCTTTTGGCACTCTACATTTGATGGGATTAATACTATGGATCTTTCCTTCATGCCCTATTTGGAACAACAAGTGGTTACTAGCCTTTGTCATAGTAAAACAAAACATGAGGTGTTCACATTATTCTTTAATTTTTTCTCTTTGATTTTGAGTTGGTGAAGCTTAGGGATTATGCACATAGTTGCATCTATTAAGTTCTAAAATAGAAAAAAAGATGGCTGACCAACTTAGGACATTGAAAATTAGATGAATCTATTGAATTCATTCTTGGAAAATTTCTAGTTGCCTTCCTCAAAACTTTCTTTTAGAATCCTTCCTATCATTCTCTCCCAATTTGATAGTGCAGTAGTTTGATGGGTCTAGAAAATTCACCATCAAAACTTTCTGTTGTTAATTATGTTATTTGTACCAAGATAAGTTAGATGCACTCACTCTACAGCCCAATATGGATGAGATCTTTAACGTAACGTAATGCTAATCAACTAAAGGAAAGAAATTTGAAGTTTGAACTGTAAAATTGAAAAAATAAAAACTGGCCATAATAACAAAAAAATATAAAAATATCTAACCAAAATAATAAAATAACATTTAATAATAAAATAAACTAGTGTTGAGCTATCTTAACCATGATTTTAAGCAGGTAGAAGTTTATGCCTCGAATCTGTTTTGATCTCTCTTGGTGCCTAATAGATATGGGGTTAAGATCGATCTATGCTAGTGATAAACCACATGGAGTGAAAAAAATTTCGAAACAAATGGTCATAATTTTTCAATACTAAACTGATTAAGGACTTACTCAGAGGTCTTGATTGAATAGTTAAGTTACCTTATCTTCTGTTTTCTTTCTCTTAGTTTAATGTATCGTCTTCTGAGGCTATTCATGTCCTTTGATTTAGTAATTTTTTTTATTTTGTAAGAGAAACATTTCCCTTAATTTATTAACTTCTTATTTCCAATTCAGGAAATATGAATATTTATTTCTAATTGATTTCTTATTACCAGGGGTGGAAATGCAAAACCCAAAGATATTGATCCACATGTGCAAGAGAAGATTTTTCCAAAAGAGGACATGCCCTAGGTTTGGAAATACTAAATACCAATTTTCTTGAACCTTTATGTTTCAGTCAAATGAAGATGATATTTTATATGGTTTTATATACATGAGAAGCATTTAGAAGGAACTTTTAAGTATGGTTTGATGACAATGAATAATAAAATTTATATTTTTTTCAAAGAGATTACATGATTTCATAAAGAGAGTAACAAGTTTTTGTGGTATGTACTGAAATATATTGGACAATATATATCCTAAAAATTTCTCTTCATTTGGTCCTGAAATAATAATTTATTTTACAGATCAGTCTAATGTTATGAGAATAGATAATTTGATAGTTTCATTCAAGGTCTTTCTTCTTTCATGCTATCTTAGCATGTGCATGAAAATACCATGGGATGTCAAGGAATTAAAAGGAATTTTCTCTTATTTTGATTGGTCAATATAGGATAGAGTTCTAGTTAGGATTTAAGTTATACGTTCTAAGGAGGATGGAGGAGTTCTACCTCTGTGTAAAGGAAGGTATGTTTGAGAGCTCCAAATATTAAAATTACACAATTTTTGATATAATTTTTGTAGAGATTCTTTAAAAGAACAAATTTTCTCGAGGTTTTAAAATAACTTGAGGGAAACAAACTGCTAAAATGTGTTGTTCCTACTTGTTTTATGTGTGCTACACAAGGGAGTGATATTAGTTTTTTTCCATATGGTCACATATGTTTGTTCGTGTAGTTGTATCTACAGTTATGGTCATAGGTCCTGTACAACAATTGCTTCTATCATACATGTAGATAAACTTTACCAGCTCTTATTTCCACTGCATTACCACTGGAATCTTTCTCGAACCCCATCATCTATTATAATATCATGTACAAATGTACAATATTTCCTTGCATTTTATAGGGATCTGGAACACGCAAGAAAAATGTAGCTAGAAATTCTTGATGTTATAGAATAACATCTTTACCATGACAAAATGCCAAAGAAGAGGTAAAAAAGTGAATAGCATAATACAAACAAAAAACATTGAACATGTGATTGTGGACATGGATGAAGTGATAACTCACTCAAATCCGCGAAACAAATAAAATAAATTCTTATGTTCTTCTTATGGAATGTAATGGACCATCATTACTGTCATTGTTATGCTAGTGTCGACCCTTGGGCCTGCATCAGAATTCTTCCAAAAGTGCAATATGATCAGATGACCACTCAGGAGAAGGAATACATGTGTCTTTACGTAGGCTCTCCTCATCCAAAAGCTCTAGCAGAGACTCCACCATAAGTGAATCTAGTGCAATGAAAATATTTTTGTTAATGACTAATGAATCAAGTAATGTGTCATACAAGACACTACACCACATTATCACTCTCCTCAACTTAATACCATGTGAAATATTCCCACCAGTTTCAATCTCTAGCATCCACATTTGAAGAAATGAATATAACAAACATCATTCAGTTTGTAAAATAAAATCTAAGCATTTCCCACAACTTTTAGAACCAAAATGCAATGCTTTATAAAATAACCCTTGGCACATCCAGTGACTCTCTTCAACACCATCCACTTGACATTACCATCAAAATACATATGCAAAACCAAATGTAATATAAATATCCACTAGATTTACCTATATAGAAAATATAATCAAGAGTTCCAAGAAAATATCTAGTACAGTTGGTGAATAAAGGCTCATTTGTTGTAGGGTCCCTTCTTCTTCGTTTATTCTCTAAACCTTTCCCTACTTTCCCCACTCCCATCGCCATTCTTGCAAAGGAATAATAAGGAATAACCTGAAAAGGGATTATATTAGAAAATACATATTGAAATGGATTAATTATATTATTACAAGATACATTGCATCAAGTTTGAACATGCTCAATTCAACAACAAAGTATTACTGTTTACAAGTATAATACCTTGTTATTGTTTTAAATAAAAAACATTCAAGAAAAAATGTTGAAAAATAAAAACAAACAGGACTAAGCTTTGATACCATACATCAAAATTAGAGATATTACTAGAGGTAGTTGATGACAAATCTTGCTTGGAGGACGTAAGATCCCAAGGGGATCTATTGTTAAGTCTAGATGTTGTTGGCAAGGGGTTTTGGATAATTTAGCTGCACAACATTACGGATGTTGCACAAGCTCAAAGACACCACGCAAATGGAAGATGGCATGCAAGAAAAAGAATAGAATATTTCGTATATTTTGTGTCACCTTTTGTATTTTTGGACCATATTTTGTGGATATTGGTCATTATTTTTTAGAATTAGTTAAGATTTAGTTAGGAAGTTGTCTAACTACACCTTGAATGTAAAGGATAAAGCCTATAAGTAGATGTTGAATTAAAATGTTAAGGATTGGATCTGAGGAGAACATTGTGTGAACAATCTTGTGGATCATCTTGTTTGGAGATCACTTGTTGATCTGTGAACTGTGATTTTGTGTGGAAGTAATATGACAAGATAGAAGTTGATCTAAATCATAGTGTTCTTTCTGTTTTCTTCCTTTACTATTTTCTACAATTCAATGATGAATACTATGTGAATCTGTGACATGGATCTATGATGCGGTATTTCTCTATTTTAAATGATGTTCTCATGTTATATATGTTTGTGCATCAATATGTTTACTACAATTATAATTGAATGATGCAATATGTTGAAGAATGATAATGAATGGTTATGTGAAATAATAATTTAAATGATCTATTAATGCCATGCTAAGCTGCTAAGTTGATTTCACATTGTCCTCTTCCCTATTCCTTGGAAACTTAGTTCCATTAGCCCTCCCTCAAACATCTTAGATGAGACTTCATCCGCTCTGTGGGTGTTGTCGAATGGGGTAAAACCTGTCTGGGCCAATGCTCAGGGATTTTGTTGTAATGTTCCAAATTTTGCATTGAGTCACAATGGCCAAATCACATTTTCCATATTCATGAAAATTTTCAAATGGATGCTAAAAGTAAAATAATTTCCAAGGAGGAAAATCACTAGTTTCCTAGGTTGGGGGTGGAAGCTTTGAGATTTGGAATAAGGGGGATAATAAATAATGTTTAGAAATTAGAAGAAAATAAATATTTAATAATTTATCTTATTAAATAAATACAAGATAAAATTGAAATGGCCATGGATAATGGAGACACATGGAGACCATGGGGCCCACTCAAGCTAGAATTCCTATGTTAAATGGCATCCTCCTCTTGTAATTTCGAATCTATGGGAAGCCTAATGTTTTGGGATGGATTATGAGATTAATATACTTGTCAATATAATTCATAGGCCGAATTTGGGATGAATTTTAACTTAAATGGGAGAGGAATATCCAAATGGGAGTTTCATGGACACTTGGCTAGATTCCCCTTACATTTATGACATCTATGACACCAATGATGGAGATTCTATGACAGTNTAACATACTGACATGTCATTCCTGAATAGAGCATATTATATGTCAAATTTGGTATTTTATAAGGCCAAGAGGCTCCTACTCAAATTTGGGAGAAGAGGGAAGGTGAAGAGAGAGGCCACATGGCATAGCATGAGCCGCCACACCAATTCGAATTGGATTTGGTTTACGGATGGATTTGGAACCTTATAATACCAATAATGTTTATAAAATACAGGTATAATCCATGAGAATAATATTTTTGATCATTTGATGAATTTGGGTTTGTGAAGAGAGAGCTAGTGGATGGCTAATTCCTTGCCTTAGCCAATTTCGAGGGTAAAAGATTCCCATACTAACTGGTGATTTGAAGAGGACACTTAGGTATTTAAAAAAGATTAAATGGATTCATAATTTATAGGTTCAATATACAGGTAGCTCATGGACATCTCAATATCAGCTTGTTCTTTGATTCATCTAAGGTTTTCTCACCATATTTCAGCTCTATGGAGTGAGGCGCACTTGGTGAGATATTCATATCTTTGAGGGAGATTATCTTTCTATAGTATTTTGAATTATGATGTAAATTTTATTTATTTCAAGTTCATAATTCTCTCATGTTTAAAGGCCAATATATCTCATGTATTATTGTCCAATATTGAAGAAATAGTGCCATTTCCCCAATACCTTGTTGTAAACTCTTGCAATCTTGATGTAATCGAATATATGTGTGAACCATTGATGATTTATGAATCAATGAACTATAATTAATGTATCCTATTGTTTTCATGTTCAGTAACTGATAATTTGTGTCCATTGGGTTGAATTTCATATCATTTGGACCAAACTACATCTCCTTTCCCCAAGGGTCAAAAACTAGTTTTTTATATCTGATTGAAGGAAGTAATAAAATCCATGGGAGTTCGATTGGTTCTGAATATTAGTCTCTGATAATTTATTATACACATCCCCTTATTCAATTTGATAATTTTATTGATTTTCTGTACATTTGGGAAGTTATTCCGATAATTACCCGAGAGGGATTTGAGCGCCAAAATTGCTAGTTAAAGCATCTACCTTATTCAGAATTTGATATAGACTTTCAGAAGTAATTGGAAGGCCATAATACAACCATAAAAATTATAATTAATTTATTATATATAGCATACACCTTTTGGTACAATTCGAGAGCATTTGGAGCTATTTGGAGTCATCTACCATTGGGGGTTGGAACCTCAAAACTACTAGTAAATTCATGGAGTTATCTTGGATACCTATTAAACTCCAAAACCACATATGTTGATTCAAATATAATTTAATTAATTTATTATAACATATACAAGTATCATACCCACCATTAGTGAATTTTGTACAGTGTTGTGAAGATATTTGTTCCAAGACCCAGGGGGGATTTCCACCTCCCAAATTGACTAGTCTTGTCCCGATACTTCTTCCCCTGCAAATTGCAGACCATGGTTGGGTATATCAGTTGATTATATGTATTATAGATGTTATAAAATGTCCCATAACCCATTAGGACCTTACTCACCAATTTTTAAATCAATTGGAATAATTTTGGAATCAATTGAATCCATATAACTAGAGTTGTAAGAAGATGAATTTGAATACATTGTGAAAGAATTGAAGAAATGGTAATTTTGATAAAATTTCCTAAAATGGGAAATTACCGTGGTATCAGAGCATGGTATTGGCACCTATTGAAGTTACGGATGGTATAGATGAATTGAATAAAGTTATTAAGTCATGTGGTGATGATATGCCAAGGCATGTTAAGCAAGCATTTGAATTGATGGCTAGCCAATTTATGGGTAGCAGAATTTTCCATCATGAAGAGACACATAAGACCATTTATTTTCAAGACCTTAATTATTTGTTGAAGGAATTTATGAAAAATAATTCAAATAAGAACTCATTAAGGAATAATCATCAATGCACAAGTAGGGAGGAGACCAAGGAGCTACAAATTGAGGTGGGTGGTGAAGAAGAAAAATAATTACATGAAGAGGATCGAAATTCACTCCAAAGTGACTCTGAAAAATGTGGAGATGTCACATAAGTGTTATAATAATCAAACCATAGTTACCTACCTTAGACATTAATTAAATCATTTTTTGTCTTATTACCTAGTCTCTTAGATTCCACTCTATGCTAGTTTCCTTCTACACGTCATAGAAGTCAACACTTGCTAAAACTAAGTCATGGAGCACTTGGGAAACCTCCTTGAAACTATATTTAGCATGTCTTCTTTATTCCATATCTTCCAAAGCGCATATCTGCTTTTTTTGTAAAGCTGCCTACTTTATTGAGAATTAAGGCAAAAGGAAAAGCTAGACTAGGTGTAGTTGACTTGTTTTTTGCCCACATCATCCTCCATCCTTTTCTCCTAATAAAAGCATGTATGAGTTTTCTTTCCATCCTTTATTGGATTTCCTACTTGAATTAGCCAATTCATGAGCATCTTAGTGGATTTGGAAACTGCTTTATGCACCTATGGGGGATTTGACTAGATTTAGTAAGCCTACTTTTTGACTATTTCGAATGGCATCCTTATGCATTCAAATATCTTATGTAATTATATATTGCAACAGAATATTACTTCACAAGGTTGTCAATTGTACACTTATTCAATATAGATTAGTGTTATTCTCCAATTTCAGTCTCCTTTGATGTTAATTTTGCATGTTTGATTAACAATTTTATGAGTGTAATTGTTCTATATATTGGGTTCAATTTCCACATGGTATCAAATCCTTTGTATATTAATTTCTCTCCTTCCATATTTCTATTGCAGGTTTGAAATCTTGACTAGGTGCATATTCTGCTGACTGAAGGGCATAGTTTCTGAGATATGGACCAATCTCAGAAGATCATCTTGACTCCATTTAGTTTATTTGAATGGAAAGATGAGATGGAGATATTGTTGAGAGATAAAGGTCTCTACAGGCTTACTATGGCAACTGAGGTAGAGCCCAATGCAGCTGCAGAGAAAATCAAATGGCGCAACAGGAGGGATGATACCTATGGTCTTTTGTGTCTGAGCATTTCAAGAGACCTCCTCTTCCATATTGATGGACTGAAATCACCTAATGAAGTGTGGGAGAATCTTGTAGATATTTTTGGTAATATAGATGAGATGAGAGTACATCAAATCGAGAATGAGTTGATCTCCTTGAGTCCCAGTAGCTTTGAATCCCTGCAACTCTATTTTTCCAAGTTTAAATCCCTTGTTTTGCAACTAAAATAGTGTGGGATTGAAAAGAAGGAAGAGCAACTAGTTTTGGCCATACTCTTGAAGCTTGGCCCTGATTATTCAGTGTTTGTTTCAACCTTCCATGCCACCAGGTTGACAGCTCGAGCCTGGAAGATTCCTAAGCTTGCAGAGTTCATGGAATCCCTCACACAAGAACAAGATAAATTGGTCATGATGGGCACCATCAAACCTTCCAAAGACCAAGCTTTGGTTGCTGGAGATTCAAGGGTGGATTCAAAAAGCAAGAAAAAATATAAAAAGCCACATGAGCAAAAGAGATACAAGAACAAGTCTCAAGAGGAGCCCCAAGGCTCCAAGAAGAACTTCCAAAAGAAGAAGCACAAAGGAGAAATGAGCAAGTGCACATACTGCATTAAGGGATATCATCCTGAGAGCTCTTATATGAAGAAGAAAATTGACATGTTGACCCAACTCTTGGAGAAGAATAACATCTCCTTTCCTGATTCCACAAAGAAGAGGGGAGGAGGATCAAATTCAGAGGACAAAGAGAGAGAGTACATGCTTTGGTTGTCGGCACATCAAGCTCACCTAGCTTCATCATAGAGTCTGGAGCTTCTAGACATATGGTTTCGACAAAAGAGGTATTCTCCTCTCTTGTCATGTCGAAAGGTCCACCAATAGTTTTGGGAGATGACTCTCTCATTGACAGTTTGGGGAAAGGAAGGATTGATATTAATCATGGTAAGTTCAATAATGTGTTATATGTTCCAGGTCTTACCTCTAATATTTTGTCAGTGTATCATATGACTCACACTAGGTCTCCAAAAAAGGTCATATTTTCCCTTAATGATTTTGAAATCACTGATATCTCTAATGGTAAAGTCATAGCAAAAGGTGTTGTTGATCACACTTCGAAGGTATACATGTTTTCCCATTTTTTACCCTACTCAAACCCCTCTACTCTTCTGATTCATGCTAATGAGGCAAGTAATATTTGCCATGAAATATTTGGCCATATTAACTACAAGTATATTTATTATTTGCGGGAAAAATATATGGTCATAGGGTTACCAAAGATCAAGTTTTCCAAGGGAGTTTGTCAAGGTTGTATCCTAGGAAAACACCCAGAGCACAAATTTGAGAGAGCTAGTCATGAGAGAACCTTTGCACCTCTTGAGTTGATCCACAATTAAATTGATGGTCCATTTCCTCATATGTCCATGAGTCAAGCCAAATATGCACTAACCTTCATAAATTAATTTTCCAGGTATTGTTGGGTTCACTTCCTAAAGCATAAGTCTGAAGTTTTTGACCTTTTCAAGGTCTTTAAAGCCTTGGTTGAAAATCAGTCTGGGAGGTAACTCATGATCCTCAGAAATAAAAATGGTGGTGAGTATGTCAAGTGTAATTTCCTTCAATATTGTAAAGATGCAGGTATTCAGATGCAACATTTGATCCCTTACACACCACAACAAAATGGTGTTGCTGAGAGAAAGAAAAGGTCACTGAAGGAGATGGAAACCTACATGATGGAGGCTAAGACTTTGCCACCAAATTTTTGGGTCAAGGCTATAAAATGTGAATCCTACATCTAGAATAGGGTGCCTCATAAGCATATTTATGGTATGACTCCTTTGGAATCTTGGAGTGGGCACAAGCCAAATGTGACCCATTTCAGGATTTTTGGCTCAAAGGCTTGGGCTAGAATTCCAACTGAAAAGAGAAAGGATTTGTATGCCCAAAGCCAAGAGGGCCTATTTGTTGGGTATTTTGAATAATCAAAAGGGTAAAATCTGATCAAATTGATCACTAACAAATCTTTCATTGAAAGAAGTGTTCATTTCCAAGAAGAGCCTTTAGTAGCAGTTGAAGTTGGAGAGTCTTCTTCACCACCAGATCTATTGATTGTAAGTGGAGAGACTAATGAGTTTGCTGATTCTGATATGTCTGATAATGATGATTTGATTACATATATTGACATTCCTACAATACCAAAATGGGCAGCAAAGACCATTCATGCAGTTGGGGAACTAGCTGGAAATCATAGTGACACTAAGAGGACTAGATTTCAGTTTGAAAGTGCCCTTTGTATGAAAGATCCCTTATTTGCTGAGAAGTGCTATCTGATGGTTGAATCAGATCCATAGAAATATGAAGATGAAGCACATGATCCAAGATGGAAAACAACCATGGAATAAGAATTCAGCTTGCTCTAGAAGAACAACACTTGGGAACTGGTTGATCTTCCCCCAAGGAGGAAGCTAGTTCAATTTAAGTGGTTTTTCAAGACTAAGTTTGCTGCTAATAGTTCACCTTTGAAATATAAGGAAATATTGGTAGCCAAGGGCTACTCACAAGTACATGGTATTGACTACAATGAAACCTTTGCACTAGTGGCAAAGATGGACTCCTGTTGCACCTGCAACAATTTCCCAAAATTCTAAAAAAATTTGGACCCTCCTTTACTTCGAGTTAGTTAGTTCTTTTCTTGGTTTCATATTGTTGATTTTAGCTTATGGATTTTGAAGCGCCTTCTCAAAATTTGAGTGCTATCAATTGACTGGTTTCTCATCATTTAAATGTTTAAGGATTTCCATCTTAAATTGAGCCCCTTGTCGTTTTGCAAAACCTTTAAAACCTTCATTTCAAAGTTTTCTTGTATCGGGAGATATTTCATTTGACTGTCCCGCCGTTGCGGGTGTTTTCCAGCTCTTAATTTTCCTTTTTGCGCTACCGTTGCAGGTGACCCTCATATCCTGAGTTTCTTTTCCGTCTCGCCGTTGCGGGTGTTTCCCAAAACTTGATCGTTTCTTTTCCGCCCCGCCGAGGTGGATGACGTCCGAATCTCGTTTGTTTGTTTTGTGTCGACGGTTGCGGAGATGGTTATTTTATTTTTCGTTACGACGGAGGTGGATGAATACTCCCACTTCCACCGTTGCGGATCATTGAGATTTCCATGTTTTCGTCATACTGCCGACCCGTGCTCTGTAGAGTGTCTTTTTCCTCGTGCGGACAATGAAGTACGGAGGATGATCCACCGTCCCGGGGAGGGCCGGACTCTCGGTCATCCGACCAATGTATCGGCCGCCGCCCGACTGCTTTTCTCGATCACATGACCTATGTTTTGTGTTGCGAGTGATCTATTGGTGAGGATGGTCCATCGTTGCGGAGAGGGCTAAGCTTTGTTGCCCGACTAAACTTTCATGTCCGCTCCGACTGAGTTGACCTGTCGCACGTATGAAGTTTTTTATATATACGATGGGCGTGTTTTGGTTTTTTATTGTTATTTTTCGCCCAAGCCATCGTAATTCGCTCCGCATTGTCGACCTCGCGAGTCTTGTGGAAGCATCGTGACTGTACCCGCGTCCAAATATTGATTGAAAGCTCCATCGTTGTCGCCATTTCAATTATGCACTACTGCCAGGTAGGATTTTTTAACCCCTTTTTCTCGGTTTTGTATGGGGAGTTATGCTGTGTGAAATATTGTCAAGATTACGGCCCGTAGTCCCTTTTCGCTCACATACGAAGTCTTTATACCCACGATTAGGGTTGTCGTTTTCTTCTCCCCAGTAGTTTGCGCCCACGTTTTATCTTTTATTATTTCTGGGGTTGGATAGCTTGTGCGGTTAGAGGGGGGGGGGGTTTCCTTGTAAAAATCCCGCGTTTCATTTACCTCCGTTTTAGTTCGCCCTTAGCGGTAGAAGAAGACATGGTGCAGGCGACCGTTATGCCGCCTGCACCTGGTTCAGTTCTTTTTATGATGAGGTCCTTAAACGTCCTTGATGGGGTTTTCGCCGAAATTTTCATGGTAGATACCCGGCTGGTCGATTCCCCTATGCGTTTGCCCTTTTCCTCGAGCCCTAACCTGTGCCCGCGCTGCATTGTTCGTCATTTTACACCATGCAAAACCCTAGGGCCACTCCGCTGTTGGTTTTTGACGATTTGAAGGTAGAATGAGCGGCGGTGCCGGTGAGAGCACCCTGCGCAAAATGTTTCCATGGGTGCCCATAGTTTACGGCCGCATCGATGTAATTATCATGTCCGCAGGGGCTTTGCCTTTTGTTATCTTTGCTAAAGCTTTGTATAAGTTTAAATAATAGTCGTGCCTTGCGTCTGCATTTGCATTGCATATCATTTCATTGGTAAAAGATGGCATGTTGGGGAATTATGTAGTCTTGATGACAGACCGTTGGATGAAGTAAATCTTTTAGTGTTATGGCTCATTATATTGCAGAAATAGTCTGAGTTTTGTGCTGATATTTTTAGATAGTCGGTATATGGATTGGTTGTGCATACATGTGAGGGTTTCTTTCTTACTTACACATTGATATGAGATAATAGCACAACGCAAAAGATTGCATTACTAGTTCAAATCCTTCAACTTGAAGAGCCTATATCTGATATCATTATAGTCATATAGACAATGGAGAAAGAATAAACTGCTTCATAATATTCACAGATTTTAATTGCTTAATATCATGATGTTTTACATTGCAGGAGAATTTTAAAATGTCCAGAAGACAGAAAAAGAAGGCCCCTGTGGTAGAAGAACAAACAGCATTAGAGGCCGTCCTACCAACTGAGTATATCTATGAGGACACCCAGTGTGTCACGGGGGTTGAACCTGAATACAAGTGGGGGGACATATACAGGCTGATTTTCCGTAGGGAAGTCCCAAATATGGGCCTAGAGGAAGAACCAATTTACGCAAATATAGAAAAATCGGCCATTATGAAGATTTCCACCAGGCCTGAGCTGTTTCCATGCCATGAGGTGATGAGATGGGTTCTACCACATACCAACCACAACTCGATGCTTATCTGTAATGTTGAAGGTCAGGGCTATGCTGCCTTTAGCCCTGGATATGTGGCCTTATCTTACCACATGCCTGAGCCTCAAGTTTTCTTGACCAATGAGTGGTTGGACAATCTCAGGATGGATTTGATAGAAACCATGAGGAGAATTCTATTACAAGGGAAGCTTTATAGACATAGAGCTACTGAAGATTATGACACAGCCAGCCTTAGAGCCCCTTACAGGTTCATAGCTCTAATGCTGAATAGGATCTTCAGGAGGGATAATGGCAGATTATTCAAATTCGAATGGGTACCCCTGATTTTCTATGTGGCCACAGAAGGGACCATCTTCAACTGGTCCAGCCTAGTATCTAGCAGTCTATCTTCTTGTATAGCTGCAGCAAAATGAGTAGTAGAACAGAAAAAATACGAGTTTTATATGAGCACGATCCTAATTGACTGCATACTATGCCTCCAGCCCTTCCCCGAGATCAAATGTGTTTGGGACAGGGACAGAATGCCCGTATATGCAGCCTACAAGCTATTGGGGGCTCATCAATACCATAGTTATTATCGAGAAATCTATGAGCATTTTATCATGCCTCTGCACACTCTTATCTTCCGAAAGGAATGTGACTACATGTCTGAGAAGCTATGCAGGTAATAGAGGAGTATGGTGATTTTTTCTTGACAGAGAATGGGATGTATCTTAGAATGTTTGGTGGGTCAAGGACACCTTATCTGCTTCCCAAGTATGAAATAGATTATATAATCCATAAGGAGGCTGTTAGACAGGTGTTTATTGACGGAGTTGGTCATTTCTTATTCCAAAAAAAGAAGGTTGTCTATCCACCCTTACCAT